>PVJD01012539.1:0-39101 GCA_004026545.1 Mormoops blainvillei | reverse complement strand
AAGATTTTGTCACTCAACTAAGTAAACTGTTAGGACTATTTGCAGCTATGTGAGCTAACACATTAAATTCAGAGTTTACAAATTTGTCCTCATCCAAACATTATATTCTCTCCTACTTACTCCAAAACTAGTGTAATTTCTCCCCACATAGGTTATCCCAGTTTCTGTAGATGTAAATTCACTGAATCTTCTCCTTTGTGGGGTAGGGGGATATAAGTAATTTGCACTTGTCCCACTGCACATGCTGATATCTGATTATGAGTCTAGGATTACTGGTAACAAAGAATAATCCCACAGGCATTGAGGAGAATAGGCACCTCTCTCTACTCAACTCCAGTGAAGGTTATTAGATGATATGAAACGGGGATATCTGGTTTCCTCACAGGGTAGGGTAGGATGCTTCTGCTAGGATCAGAGAGTCTCAGAGATTCAAAATTCTAAGCTTCATTCGGATTCCCGATATGTTTCAACATGAATCCATAGGTCCCCACCCCTTCCCAGCCCCTGCCTTAGGATAGACATGAGACTTGAAAATTGTATCGACTCAATGTAAGTTGTGATTCTGCAATTCAAACAATTACAATTTCAGTGTTATTTTAAGAAACAATGCTAATGCCACAGGATAAAAAAGGGGAGTTTATTTTGGGGTGATTTCAATGGTCTCTTGGTTTCAATAATGACTTAGGAAGAATTAAAATAAATTTAGCTTGTTCAATCCTTTTTGTAAGCTGATGCCCTCAGAAGGAACAGTCTCATAGGAGAATCCTTGATTCTTTATTGTTCCCAAAATGTTAACATCTATTATTTACTTGGTCTCCTGTAGCACTTTGCTTCAGTGATGATTTCATCATATATAACTTCAGGTGATATTTTAATTAATTGTGAAACTACTTATATTATTTATCTTGTTGCTGAATGACAACTAACTCCAAAATGTAGTGGCTTAGCCCTGACCAGTGTGGCATAGTTGGTTGGGGCATCATCCTGGAACTGAGAGGTTGAGGGCACAAATCTGAGTCAGTGCCTGTACCTACATTGTTGATTCGTTCCACAGTCAAAGTATCTGCTATACGGGGTTAGGGCATGCACAATCCCTAGTGTGGGCCCTGCAGGAGAAAATAAATATCCTTCTTGTGCATTTCTTACTCTCTCTCCCTTCCTCTCTCTCTCTCTCTTTCTCTCTCTCTCTCTCCCTCTAAAAGCAGTGAAAAAAAATTGTCCTCAAATTTGAGGAAACAAATAAATAAAGTAAAATGTGGTGGCTTAAAAGAAATAATAAACATATATTATTTCATCTGTTTATGTTGCCAGAATTTTGAGAGGATCTTAGCTAAACAGGTTACACATGGTTTCACCAATTCCATAGCATCATGTAATGGCTATGGCTTCATTCATCTGTAGGTTTGACTGAGGCTAAGAATATCCTCATATGTACACACATGCCTGGTAGTTTGGAGCTAATATTTGGTAAATGTCTCAATTTCTCTGCCTACAGGATTCTCTGCAGGGCTGCTTGAGTATCCTCAAGGCATGGAAGCTGGCTTTCCCCCAGAAGGATCATCTCACAGCTCAAACACAGAAGCTTCAATGTTTTTAATGACCTAGTTTCACACACACACACACACACACACACACACACACACACACACACACATACACAAGTTTCTTCTGTTATATCTGATTGGCCATAGAGCTATCCCTGATTTACTATAGGAAGTGACTACACGAAGGCCTGAATACCAGGAGGTGTGGGTTATTGAGGGTACTTGAAAGTTGACTACCTTATCACTGCATGCCATGGGTTATCCATATTTTATTTCCCTTTTTTAAGGAGATCATCTCTGAAAGAAAGCCCAAGTTCATGATGAGTCTTCATATCCAATCATTAAGATTGTTTCATAGTTTATACTAATTTTTATATCAGTCAGGATCTAATCAAGAACCAGAAGCCAAAGAGAAATTGTAACATAAACAGTTGCTCACTATGATTTGAAGAACTGAACAAGATTGGTGACACTAAGATTTCACAGACATAGAAATTCCAGGAAACTACTGCCTGAGAAGAGCACTGCTTGGCCAAGGCTGGTGTCTCTGAGTTTGAAGGAGGGCACTAAACAGGTAATACTCAATTTCTGAAATGAAATAGCAGTTTTCTGTTGGTCTTGCCCCTGGGCACATGGTGGTGGTTTGACTATTGTTAGAAAAATAAATGTAAAAGGGTTAAACTGCTAATTCTGGAACTAACTGCCATTGCCAGGTTAAAAAATAAGTACTTATGAAAGATGCTAACAGAACTTTGAAATGAACAGAAAGCCAATAAAAGAGAACACATTTTTTTCCTTCAGCCGTTTAACGCCCTTCTAGGGATTCCTCATACAGATCCTGATTACAAAGTTGCACAGATCTTTGCAGTGTTCTAACCCAGCATCATAAAAGGGGGTATCAAAAAGGGGTTTGTAGCTGAGATGTTACATTAATACCTGGTATAGGTATAGGGGTATTTGTGAAAATATTGAGCCAGATTGAGTTTGAATTGGGTATAATGCACAACTTTTTTAAGGGCAGCAATTTCCACATTCCCCTTGATAATCAGATTAAACTATTATGTAGTTACTTTCAAGGTTATTCATACAAATGACAGCAACTTCCTTAATAGACATATTAAATGCAGCATGTTATCACCATTTCAACATCATCTTTTCATAGGTGTGTGTGCATATATAAGTGTGTGTGTATTTGTGTGTTTATGTGCTTGCGTGTGTGTGTGTGTGTATATATATATATATCTTCTATGTGCAAGAAATAGAGCTTTATTTTCCATAATTTGTGCCACTTTACCTAGAATCAGTTCACGTAGCAAATATATCATCTTAGTAAATATTGGCATTCAACTCCTCCTGATAATGTGTGACGACTTGCTATGTTTTGTCTTCCATCACCACATATTTACCATGGAGACCTCCATTGTCCCCCACATGGCAGCTTCAGATCTGGACCTCATTATTACCTCTGTGCCTGTCATGGGACAGCAGGATCTATGGATATATCTTCATAGAAGCACTCTGCAGCCATCCCTCCCTTGGACTGATTTGCATCCTGAGATGTTGGCTGAAACCTGGCTCTACTAAACTTATATAGAACCCACAGAAATCTCCCTTGTCCCCATCCCATCCAAAAAGACACCTTTTTAGGGAAAATTCCTGCTTTTCAACTTTTATCTTCAAGATGTTCTACCTCTTCCTGTGGTAACATTTCTTTCCCTTTCAGCTACTCTAAAGGTTGCTTATACGAGGCCTGTCCAGAAAATATCCAGTCATATAATATGAAAAATAGAGACATTTATTGAGGAAGATCCCAGATACAAGAAACATTGTACATAGGACAATTTTGCCTCAGTCCCCTTCAAAATAGGCACCTTGGGACCTCACAATGCCATCAACTGCTCTGTTGTATTTTCCTGAATCGCATTGAAGTTCTGAAATCTCTTCCCTTTCAAAGATGATTTTAGTTTTGGGAAAAGCCAGAGGTCACAGAGCACCAAATATGGGCTATAGGGGGCTGAGTCACCTAGATGATTTGATGTTTTACCAAAAAACTGCACAACATGATGCATGAGCAGGCACATTGTCATGATAAAGCTGTCAATCACCAGTTACCTCATAGCTGCAACCTTTTGAATCATCCAAATAGTTTCTGCAGAGGAATGTTCAAGTTTAAGGCAAAATTTTCTGCAGATTTGTTGCTCTACTCACTTAGTCATTTTGAATGTGATGGCCACACAGTACACATGCTCACTCAATGGTGTCTACCGCACCCCACCCCCACTAGTACGATGAAGTTGTCATTATTCACACATGTGCATTGGCTGCCAGGTTACATCAATGATGCATGAACAATTCTTGTTATATTAACAATGGCAACTTCTCTGGAAAGACCTAATCATATGTTTCAATATACTTAACTTTACAAATAGATGCCCCAAATCCATGCTTTTTGCTTTAGCTTCTTCCTCTTTTTCTTCTTCTTCTTTTTTTTTTTTTTGACTTTTGCTTTATCTCCTACTACATGTGTCTTTTGAAAAATGAAATACTGCTTTCACCCTTTCTGGCAGAGTGGATATGAACAGATAGAGTAACCCTTTTTTGTTTCCCTAATTCTCCATAATATACTGCAAGTAATAGTTCTTCCTTATTGGGCTTTTAGGTAGATTAAATAAATCAGTGTAAAATGCTAGGAGTGAACATGGCACATGATAAGTAGTATATGTTATTGTTCTTGTTTTTGTTCTTATTGATAATATTGTAATAACAATTACTGAATGGGGGTGAGTGAATATATTTAATAACAATTATGAACATCCAAAAATTCATATCTCAAATATATAATCACATTTTGATATAGTTGATATTTATAGGGGAAAATACTGTTGAATAATTGTATTATTAATTGACAATGAAAAGCACCCAAGATAATTTATACCAAATAAAGCTTTGCAAGTGAATTATCCACTTAATTGTCTCATTTATCCATGTTATTTTATCAATTAAGTTCTTATTCCAAGTAATAACTGTACTTGTTCAATACTTTGATTTAAGAACATAAAAACGAAAACATTACCAGGCTTTAGCAGAGATAGTTGTGTTTATAATGCTTCAGAAACCCACTTATTCCCTAATGACAACTAAATACAATGCCATGTTATGTCTAAATCTTCCTTTTAAAAAATAGCATGGAAACTACTTTTGGTTATTCAGTTTTGAATTAAGTAGAGCACATCATTTATACCACCCACACATGTAATCATTTGTTGATTTAATATGCGTTGTGGGAAAGCCATCAAGTGAAATAGAGGGTTAATATTAGAATGTGAAATTGCATAAAAGATAAATGAGAAGGAATTAACTATAACTGTATCTGTTTTTCCACACAGGGATTTTGCTCAAATAGAAAATACTCTATATTATTGAAGGGTTATGTGACATATATTTTTAATTTAAAATGTTTAGTTGTGAGAGAAACAAACCATTTAAAAACACTGAAATGCTTTAAAGTGCTTTTCAAATATGAGGAGTCTATATATTTAAAACTGGATTGTTGAGTAGAAATGGCTTTCTACAATGATAATGGAATTTGCATTTCAGAAATAGAGATTTATACTTTAATCCCTACTCCCCACCCTAAAGCACATACATACTTACAACTGATAGAATTACTGTAGAAATGGAAGTAATCTTTTTTTCTAATAACAAATTTTCAGTTATAAATCAGCCTGACTCTATGGCTGGTAACGGTTTAGCCTCTTTTATTATTTTTGTATTGGAGAGCTCACATATGAAGTATTGAACTATCCCATAAAAAATACTTTGCAAAGAAACAAGGTTAAGAAGAAGATAGGAAGAGAGGGCCTGTAGGTGATCCAGAGAAGTGTGGATGAGGTCTTTCAGAGAGCCAGAATAACAGTTTTCTTGGAACAGAGGTGGGATTCACAAAGGATCCCAAAGGAGAATGTAACTCGTGTTGCTAAGAGTTTATAATGTGGAATAAGTAACAGATAAGAAAATATAAAACCTATTTTCATAGGAAACAATTGAGACCACTGAGTTTGAGATTTACCTTAAAATCACATAGCTAATAAATGGCAGAGAAAAATCTAGAGCTCCAACTTTCTCACTCTAGAACATTTGTTCATTTCCTTGAAAGCCAGAGATAATCCGGTTGAGGATTGAGAATTACTAAAGTTTACTGCATTGTATCTGCTACTAGGAGTAATTTACTTCAATGTGGGCATGAATCATGGAGTGAATTAAAACATTAGGACCAAGACACGATAAGAAATCATGGAGCACGTCCATCCAAAAAGTGTTGAGAGACCTATTGCCATCGCTGCTGCTTCTCTTGAGGACACAGTAGGATAAAAGATATCTGAAAGATATCTATCATTAGTATTCATACCATGCTGTATAAGATATAATGGGTAATAGACAGAGCCATAGCTACCCCTGTACCTTTTTAATGTCATTTTCTCTGAGATAACTCCTTCCTTCCCTCCTCACTCAAACTAGTTCTTCAAAATAAATGTCAATAATAGCCTCTCTTTTGTATGCCTTGTCTAAATGCCTTCTTTTCCCTCAGCTTCAGTTAAGGAGTCACGTCTCTCTCCCTTGTCCTACCATAGTATCTTATGCATATAAATAACTGTGTCATGTGACTTGTGATTTACTTGTGACTTTTTTACTTTTTATTTTTTCAATAAGTATAAAGTATTCTGCACAAAGACTGTGTTTTGCTTACCACTGGACCTAGATAAATTCTTTAGCACTTAGAGATGTTATTTTTTTTAAAAAGTAAAGTTAGTTGTTATTAATAAAACTCCAGTAAGAGTGGCTTTTTAAAAAACCAAAATTTATTCCTTATTTATGTGATATATAATAGATGGTGGAAGTTCTCTACTGCATATAGTTGTTTAGGACCCAGATGATCAAGGTAATGTCATGTTTACTACGTGTCTAGAATTGATGTCAATATACCAGACAAAAGTAGCATATTTTGAAGATTATGTGATTGTTTTGTATGGGCAAGCCTAAAGTAGTGTATATTATATCTGCCAAGATGTCACTGGCCATAATCAACTGTAAGGAGGCTTGTGTAATCGACTCTGGCTGTGTACCTAAGGAGGAAGAAAGAAGGAAAAAAAGGTTTGGTGAATATCTGGGGAGGCTTTATCACAGAAGTATTTAAATTTTGGTCAAATGAATGAAAGGATAAATAAGTGAATGAATATATGAGTAAATAAATATGTAATGGATATGGTCAAGCTCCTCTGGAATTGCCAGTTTCCCCCTATTTTTTTTCAAACTTTAAAGTTTTATGACATTTGCTTTGTGTTGTTTTCTGCAGTAAGAATGAACATTGTCAAGCTTGGAATGGATAAGAGACACAAAGAGACTTTGCACTTTCCAATCTTATAGCCTTTTAAAATATAAAAATTAAATGACATTTCACTTCACACAATCCTCAATTCCCAAAATATGCTAACAAGAAAACATTGCTATGTCATTTTTTTTATTCGAATGTAGAGCACCATGGACTTATTTCCCAGTCTCACTCAGCTAATACTTAGGGACTATCTCACCCCAAAGCCTGTCTGTTCTCACTGCACATGGCTAACTAACAAATGTGCTCCGCTCAGAGATACAGAAGGATTACATCCTCTGCTTATTAACTGACCAACTTTAGGTGGTCTATTTTAAATAATAATCATAGAGAAATAAAGCTGTTCTCTGATTTTTTTAACTCTTCTGGAAATTATAATGTATAATAAAATATGAAATTCTGAGGATAGTTATTCAAGATCCAAAAAAAAAGCAAAAGTTCTTGTCTTTACAATATGTTGTAGTGTATTTTGAAATTTTACTAATATTTCACATGTTGCTATTATACATGAGTGCCAGTTTTAACAAGGGAAACAGATGTCCTGTGATGTCTTTTTTGCAGTTTTATGCATGTTGGAGCTTTTTGGTGGGGGGGAGGGTGGGATACAACATCAAGTGTTTGATGTTTTACCTCCTTAATTCACTGTCTTTTGTGTCTGTCTCTACCAGATATTAGAATAATGTCTTGTCAGCTGCATTTTGTCAACTTTCAGGGAAATTCTACCTCTGCCTATACACAGGTCTTCTATTAATCCAGCAAGAGGTGAAGTAGAATACAGTCCAATGGAGCATCAAGCTGTTTATATCTCAATTTGATATCATAACGTCATCATGACTTAAAATAAAGAGGAAGAGGTCAAGAAAGTAAAGATTGAATTTCATGCAGAGTTTACTAAACAGTGCAGTACTCATATATGTGAAAGATATATTGGATTAAAAGTATTATGACATCAGATGGAATTTTTGTATTATCATGCCAAAAATTGCAAATAATTTTGAGAGCATTAAAGCATTTGGAGAAGTCAGCCAACAACTAGTCATAGCTATTCTTTAAGTAGTTTCAAGACTTAGCAGATTTTATAGGAATGTACATTTTGATTACTGTATACCAGGAAGCCTATGTTTATTTTAGAATATATCTATGCTTATGAATAAATATTAGAAAAATAAATTCATTATAAAATTATTTTATATAAAACAGTTAACAATAAATACTATATAGAAAGTACCATGTTATAAATAATAGAAAATAATTGAGTTGGTGAATGTCTAAGCACTTCTATAAGATTTTTCCCTGAATTCCTAGAAGCCTAGGAGTCTTTACATGATGCCCACTTTTGTTTGCATTGTGACTTACAAAGAAAAATAATTAGAAAAAGTATGTAAAATCTTTGACTAAAAACAAGAATAAATTCTATGTATTTTAACAACTCAAATAGGTTATTGATCTGGGAATTTCCTATTTTTTCTAACTCTAATAAAGGAATCACAGAATTAAAAGTGAATTTATAGACATAAATAATATGATTGCATAACATGTACTATATTAATTGAGTACTCTATGCCATTTCCCTTTGTCATTCTTTTAAAGCACCCCAGTTTTGCTTGAGCTATAATGTGAATATGCCTGGGACTAAATCACAATTCATCTAAGCCCATTTTCACTAGTGAATGATTTAGGGGTGGATATAGGGCTGTTTGTCATGCTACCTGGAGCTAAAGTATTCATATTGCAAAAAGATGCCACAGCCTTGGAGTCAAAGCCAACTAGGTAATATTGGAGCAAGTCTGTGTCCTTGAGTAACTGTAGAAAATTCTGGTCTGCCTGCCTCCAGATGCCTTAATAAATACAGAATATATTTCTTATGATTTGATCTAGGCGTGGTCTGGATAGAACATCATATGCATATGTTTGTTGGCAAGGAATCATATTACAGTAAAGAGGTTCTAGTTTCCTTAGAAGCAAATGAAGACCAAATTTCAACTTAAATTAACTCATAAAGAGATTATAAAACAAAAATTTTAATTGATTTATACATTTATTTTTACTATTAAAAAGAAAAAGAGGAGGAGAATAAGAATTATTTAAGGTATTTCATAAAATGGAAAATGTGCTGCAAATATTTTTGAATTATAGAAAACCCTTATTTATCATAAGAAAAAGTATAAGTATTTTATATCTATATGTATTTTAAGTATATTTTATTGATTATACTATTACAGTTGCTCCATTTTTTTCTCCCCATTATTCCCCTCTGTCCAGCACCTGCATTCCTGCCAGCATTCCCCATGCTTAGCTCATATCCATGGGTCATACATATAAATTCTTTGGCTTCTCCATTGCCTATACTATTCTTAACCTCCCCCATCTATCTTATTCCAATCAATTATTCTTCTTATTCCCTGTACCTTTTCCCCCATTCTCCCCCTCCACCTCCCCACTGATAAACCTCCATGTGATCTCCATTTCTGTGATTCTGTTCCTGTCGAGTGGTTCACTTTGTTTTTGTTTTCATTTATGATTTTTAGGTTCAGTTGTTGATAGTTGTGAGTTTGTTGTCATTTTACAGTTGATAGTTTTGATCCTCTTTTTTTTCAGATAAATGCCTTTAATATTTCATATAATAAAGGTTTAGTGATGATGAACTCCTTTAACTTTACCTTATCTGGGGAGCACTTTATCTGCTCTTCCACCCTAAATGATAGCTTTGCTAGATAGAGTAATCTTAGTTATAGGTCCTTGCTTTTCATGATTTTGAATACTTCTTTCAACCCCTTCTTTCCTTTAAGGTTTCTTTTGAGAAATCAGCTAATAGTCTTAGGAACTCCTTTGTAGGTAACTGTCTCCTTTTCTCTGACTGCTTTTAAGATTCTCTCCTTATCTTTAATCTCAGGTAATGTAATGATGATGTGTCATGGTGTGTGCCTCCTTGGGCCCAACTTCTTTGGGACTCTGAGTGTCCTGAACTTGTGTTATATTTCTTTTGCCAGACTGGGGAAGTTTTCCTTCATTATATTTTCAAATAAGTTTTCAATGTCTTTCTCTTCCTCTTCTCCTTCTGGCACCCTTATGATTTTGATGTTGGAATGTTTAAAGTTGTTCCACATGTTTCTATGCTTTTCCTAATTTTTTTTTTTTGAATCCTTGTGTCTTCATTCTGTTCTGGTTGAATGTTTATTTCTTTCTTTTGTTCCAAATCATTGTTTTGAGTCCCAGTGTCCTTCCCTTCACTGTTGGTTCCCTGTATATTTTTCTTTATTTCACTTTATATAGCCTTCAAGTCCTCCTTTATTTTGCAACTGTACTCAGTCATTTCTGTGAGCACTCTGATTACCAGTGCTTTGAATTCTGCATCTAATAGGTTGGGTGTCTTCTTGTCACTTAGTTCTTTTTCTGGAGTTTTGACCTGTTCTTTGTTTGCACCATATTTCTTTGTTTCAGAGCACCTGTTATGTTGTGACAGCCTTAGGTATTTGCCAGGGTGGAACAATACACTTTGCTGCACTGTGGTGTTGAATGTGGGGGAGGAGTCACACAAGGAACACTGCTGCTTGCTAGGCTCTTGTCCTGCTTTCAGTCACTTCCCCTCCTATCCACAAGCGAAGTGCACCCTTTGAGGCACTGCCCTGGTACTGGTTCCTGGGTGGGTGGGCTTCTGTACATTCTAGGACCCCATAGGTCCCTGCAACTGACTCTCCTGTAAGACTAGCAGTTTCTCCTGTTGCCACAACCCCCACAGGTGTTTATAGCCAGAGTTTTTGAGGCTTTAGTTTCCTGCACTGGAGCCCTGGGTTGCAAGGTCTGTCTTGCTCCTCAGTTGTTCCTCTTGGTTTACAAAAAATTGCAAAGTACCTAAATCTGAAAAACCAACACATTTCTATCAATCAGTTGTCATTTCAAGATAAAATTGTATCTCATAAAAATAGCAACTAGTTTGCCCTGGACAAATGACTCAGCTTGTTGGAGGGTTGTCCCATACACCAGAAGGTTGTGGATTCGATTCCTGGTCACATCATATACCTGGGCTGCAGGTTTGATCCCTGGTTGGGGTATATGTGGGAGATAACTTATCACTATTTTTCTCTCGCACTTATGTATCTGCCTCTCTCTCTCTCTCTCCCTCCCTCCCTTCCTCCTTCTCTTTTTATCTCTAAGATTGGTAAAAGCATATCCTGAATGAAGACAGAAAAAAGAAAAATAACTATCTTTCAAACCAAAGGTAAACCACATGTGCTTTCTTTGCAACATCCATCAAACTTTACAACAAAAGCATTTCATGAGTATCTTCCATTTAGTCACACTTAATATTAAATGTTATGTCCATGATTATGTGATTTAATAAAATTGAGTATATGTATCGCTTTATCCAGGAGATTACTCAGTAAAAATTTGTGTGTGTGTGCGTGGCTGGTCATGGAGGTGGTGGTGATGTGCATGACCAAGGATCACGTCCCTCAGTGTGTAGACCTAAGGCATTCAATGAATACCAGTGCAGGTTAATGACACCATTTTATATGTAATCAGTATTAAAGGTAACACCCACAACTATTTTGTATCACCACTGGAAATATCAACACAGGTAACAAAACCAATTAAAATCTTAGTATTAGTATGAGTGTAGTCTTGATCTTTTGGGCCCACTGACACAGTGTCTTGCTCCCACAGAGGTTAATATACTGCACTTAGAAAACTGTTGTAAAACATGCTATAACTGTACTACTACATATTTTTGTATTTATACATTATTGCTTAATAGACAGCTTTATTCCTAATAGCCAGTTTAGAATATTACATTTAATTGGTGTAAATTGCTAATAAAATAATGCACTTGATAGTATTTGCTAGAGGATAGATAAACTTTTTTCAGAATAAATCAAAAGATGTGCTTCACAATTTTATTTTTTGATTCAGATCAGCAAACCGCCCTATTACATTCTATAACAAAAAGCTGTTTCATGGTTAAACTTTTAATTTACCTGAGACTCAGCAAACCAAACAACAAATTCCAACTTTCCATTTCACTCCTATTATATATGTTCAATTGTGTGTCTTGAAACACAACAGATATTTTATTCCTTTGCTTCTTTCATCTAAGAAAACAAAATAATATAAAATATACTTTATAAAATGGAATGTCAGTACAAATGAAACATACTGTGGACATAACCAAAATTAGTTTATATAAGTTCAGTATTACTTTACTGCAAAACAAAACCTTAACATATGTCACAAATATTGATATACTTAACATAGAAATATTTAAAGTCTTCTCTATTTCTTCCCTGGATCTGAGAATTCTAGAACGTATAGTACATTCTTTAGTATAATTGAAAATGATAGTTTACAATAAGAATTTGATAATCAACTACAGAATGCAACTCCATAGTCGTATTATGTAATCAGTCATCAAAGAAAAAATACTTGAAACATGTACATTAAGTTTCAGATTCTAATTATGTAGTTCATTGATCTTAAACTTTATGTACATATAAAAGCTTTCATGGATTTGCTTTTAAAAGGAAGATGATTCTTGAAAATGATTTAGAGAATATTTGCAAGTGAATTTCTTTTATTTATTTTTATCTACAATAGTACTAATTAAGGTAGTATTTTGTGTTAAATATTCATAAGTGGTGCATCTCTGAGTGATATTGAGAAATAGGCAAATGACAGGCTGATTTTATACAACTATGCAATTAAAATAATTAGCTCTGCCTGTTTTCAAAGGATATGAAACCCAGAACCATACTCTTTATAATTTCAATTAGACCTCAAATTAATTGAGGAATTTTTTTTGTTCTTTTATATGGAAATAAATTAAAAATAATGAAAAGCTATTTTATATAGAGTTATCAAATAAAACAGTAGTCAGTTCAATGTACATGTAATTCTAAGTACTATTAAGTAGTAAGAAATACAGTAATCCATCATACTCTCCTGTTACTGTTATCTTGGGATGGTTGGTCAGAGCCTAAGCAGTGTCCCCCAGCAACTGTGATGTCAGCAGGAGGAGGTCCTTACTCTGAATTCGTGGAAAGCTTGAAATATCAGTGGATTGAGCCCAAGCATGCAAAAAACTAGCTGAATAATTAGAAAGGAAAGAGTTCTCTCCCCACACCTTCCAGTACCAGGTTGGGGTGGGACCAGGGGAAGGCAGGCACTTCCACCGTAGAAGTCAAAATGGTCCAGGGGACGGGCAGGGTGTGGACCCTGGACCAAAGGGACATGTCAGTCTAGCCTGGGGAAAGAAGGAACCAGTTGGGATGTGAACCCATCTGAAGTACGCAAACGTTTTGAGAAAGTACCTGGCCTGTCCAACTCTCAAGCTAGTATAATAATCCTAGGGGAACAAAGAAACAGGCCCTTGTTCTGGTTCTCTGGCTTTCTGGCTTGGGATCCGCACTCCAAAGGTGGACTCTGCTGTTCCCTCCATGGGCCATGTGGACTTAGCACCCATATGACCCATGGCCTTTGGGAAGAAATCTCTCTCTCTCTCACTCGCGTACCCACCTGATGATGCACTCGCCCATGTATTTGTACCCTTTCTTGTGGGAGTATGGGACCCTGTGGTCCTGGCAGCTGCGTGTCCATAGCCATGCAGGCTCCTCATGGAGGCTCCAGGAGGAAGCCTGAAACAGACAGCAACTGGGAACAAGCTAAACCACCTGGGTGAATGCTTAGCAGCTGCCTGTGGGCTTCAAATGACTACTTTAAAAGTGGAGCAGGGATCTGGACACTGCCTTTTAATTGTTGTTGAGGATGAGATGGGCTTTGAGACGGGAGTGCACCATTCTCCCAGATTGCGTAGCACCTGAATGAAATCTCTTTCCTTTTACACCAGATTCTGCCTCACCAGTTTGGCTTTTATGCAGCAGGCAACCATACCTCCTCCTTTTTGTTAGGTTACACTACTTTTACTGTTTAATTTTGATACTGGCATACCCTGGGAAACAATCTTTTTATTCTCTAAGGGAGGATGGGAATCCAGAATTTGGTGCGAGTAAATTGCTAAAATTATTTCCAATAATCGGATTATATTATTATTTTTTTGTCTCATAACCTCTGAAAATTAGATATCAATCATATTGTCAAACTTTGATTCAATAGTCACTATGAATTTTTTCTACTCTTTTGCTACATTATTTACTGATACACAGTTAGCAAAAAGAAAATGTATGTCTAAATTTTTTCCATTTGAATGTCTATTTCATTGAAATTTTTTAACAAATTTGTGACTAATTTGTCTTATTATTTTATTACTTTTATGGATGAGGAATGGGGTATATGAAGACATATAAAGACTTTGGTCAGTGGATTTTGTTTTATGTGTTAATTTTAAATATTTTTAAAATCTTTTCAGCTGTATTGAAGTATAGTTGAAAAATAAAAATTGTTTATTTTTAAGGCATACAACATGGTGATTTATTTATTAAACTATCTATTGAACATCTACTTAATGTTAGGTTTTGGAATAAATTGGAGGAAGGCATAATGGAAAAATTGATATTCAATGGATATAAAGTTTCACTTATGCAAACTGAATAAATTCTAGAGTTCTTCTGTACAATATTGTGCTTATAGTTAAGAATAGTCTATTGTATACTTTAAAGTTTGTTAAGGTGGTAGATTTCATGTTAAGTATCCTACCAGAAAATAAATTAAATAGAGACTAAAAACATTCTTGATTTTAGAGACATGACAATGAACTAAAACATATTTATGAGGCTTTTTTAAAAAGTTGTAGAGTGAAAGCCATTTCAAAGTGGATTGATAAGTGAACAGATGGTGATGAAACAGGAAGCTACCCTAAAAGGGCTCAGTTAAAAAAAAAAAGTTTAAAAGGAAAAGTGAAGTATAAGTAACACGTTATTCAACAATGGCATTAATCATATATTGCAGATCACATAGAGGAAGTTCTGAAACAGAAACTTCTGAGATTGGAAGATGATATCAAAACCTCTGACTTGACAGGTTTTATTTAAAACCACATTTTTGTTTCTGTGGCAGTATATGCATTTAACTGTTAGATTTAGCAACCCACTCTAAATAAGTCAATGTAATACTACTTGTACCATTTTTAATATACTTTATAATATACTTGGGGTATCCTAGAGGAAATATTACTTCTTAGAATAATTTTGAATTTTGAAAAAATTGATAAAATACCAGAATGCTAAAATGATTCACTATTGCAACTCAAGGTACCTAACTAGATTTAATTTAGAATTTTTATCTTAATAACATTTATTGATTATATTTCTATAATATGGAATTTTAGGTAGCATTTCTAAAGTTGGTACACACATTTATGCAAATGTGAATATTATGCATTTACCTGTGTACACATTTTTTAGGATTATCTCTTGGATATAACAATATTTTCTATTACTTCTTTATTTGTGAATTACATGATAGACATTGATTTTTTAAAAAGATTTTATTTATTTATTTTTAGAGAGGGGTGAAGAGAGGGAGAAAGAGGAGGAGAAACATCAATGTGTGGTTGCCTCTCGTGCATCCCCTACAGGAGACCTGTTCCACAACCCAGGCATGTACCCTGACTGGGAATCGAACTGGATGCCCTTTGGTTCACAGGCCTGCACTCAATCCATTGAACCACACCAGCCAGGGCATGGTTTTTTTAAAAATAATTTGTGGAAAAGTTTTATTTCTAGTGAGTTCCTTGATAATCAAGTGTGTGAAATTTCCTTTCAGTATTGCATTTCACTTCACATTTACTAAGATTTATTCCATTATTTTTTTCTATTTTTAAATACAAATTATGAATTAATTTTTAGGACAAAATCAACAATGGATTCTGCATAACAAAGTATACTAATGGAAACAGAGTTTTGAAAACTGTATTGTATTTTATGACACGATATGACAGGGAAAGGCTGTCCTAGACAGTCAGGCCAAATGATAAGGAGCTAGGGTGTGACGCAGACTGTTGTGACCAACTACTCTGGGCTAGCTGTCACACTGCACACATACCGTTTAATTTGATTGAAGTTTAAATTTTATGAACTGTAAGTTAGTCTAGCCAAGTAGCATAATGTAATGTAATATAATATAATTAATATAATATAATATAAATAATATAATAAATATAATATAATATAATCCAGAGGTTATAAAACCATGTTAAATGTGGTTTATCTAGAAAAGTATGTGGCACAGTGAAAATCCAATAGAAAAATGGTTATGAGTTGGATCCATGGCAGAATAGTGACAAAGGCTAGGAGAACAGTTGCTGCTTCTCAGCAGTTAACAGAGACCTTGTCACTAAGCTAGATTTCAAGAACAAGGCTCAAGTTTCTGAGCACTTGGGAATATTAAAATTTATGGAAGACACCGACCAACCTCTGAATTGCATATGTTAATATGAGGCACTGGCTCAGCTATTTAAGACAGAACTTTACTACAATAAATGGAAATGAAAGTCCCCAAAGTTGGGGAGATTAGCAGAGTTAAAAATACATCTGCATAATCAACATTGAACTAAAATGATTATTTACTCTTTACAGAGAAAATAAAGTAAAATCTTCTCAGAATCATTATCTGTCCTGTAGTCTTACTGGGTCATTGGGGTCTTTAGTGTGGGGTTCTCTAAGGTGAAATAGAACTTACAAAAAGTCTGACAACAGAGATTCTGTGGCTGACTGTTATTACTTATATTTCTCAGGTTAAAACCTGCTTGACATTTTATATTTTGGTTCTGGTAGAAACCATGGTGTTAGATGAATCCTGTTAATACTTGATGTTGACAATGACTGAAATAGTGTCTTGCAAACAAAAAGTTAGTAACTGCCTTTTGCAACTCTACACATTCTTCCATCTTCCACCTGTAGAAAAACTTAATATTGACCTTTAGCTTATTGCATTACACAAAAAGAAGTTACAGTAAGTAAAACTATCAATAGATGCAAAGACTATATAAAAAGATACAAAATAATATTCTAGTCCATCCACCAACATGATGTATAAAAATTATAAATTCTAATTTAATAATTTTAGAATATGTGATATAAGTGGTTATCAGAAGTAGGGATCTAGTTTTCTGGGGGTTTTTTTTTTCTGTTAGTTTAAAGGATTCTTGGCTGTTTCTTAAGAGAGAAAAAAGTAACAGCTTAGATTAATGGCCTGACTCTTTCCCCTCACTTATTTTGTGTAAACAAAAGACAAGTGTCATTTATGCTTATTCAGTTTGCAGATTAGAGTTAAGAACAGGTAATTGGCACATTTTTGCAAAGTAGCATATTGTATTAAGACTCTTCTTGTTGTAACAAATTGCCACAAACATAGTTGCTTTAAATAAAGAAAGTTTATTATTGTACTCTTGATGTAAGAAGTACAAAATGGGTTTTATAACACTAAAACCAAGATTATTGCATGACTGTGTTCCTCTGGAAGCTCTAAGGGCAAATCCATTCCCTTACCTTTTCCTGATTCTAGAAGCTTCCTGTTGTCGTGGCCTGTGTGCCCTTCTTCTATCTTCAAAGCCAGAAAGAAAACATCTTCAAATTTCTCCCTCATTCTGTTTCAGTTCTCACATCTCTGACACTTTTAAGGACTCGTAGTAACAATGGGCTAACCCAGAAAATCCAAGATAATCTTCCTATCCCAAGGTTATTAATTTAAAACGCTTCTGCAAAAGCCATTTTACTGTGTAAAATAACATATTTACAAGTTTCAAGGATTTGGATACGGACGTCTTGGAAGAGGCATTATTGTGCCTACCACAAGTAGTGTATTCCTTTTACATTTAAAAATAAATATATTTCTCTTATTTTAAAAATGAAGAACATATTTTATGAATTTCAACACTTATTTAATGAAGTCTCCGTAACAAGATTCTCATTTTCACTTTTTCCTGGAAAATCTGAATCCTTCTTTTTTGTTGTTTTTTTGCCTGAGTTCCTTGTTAGCACTCAATTGGTACCTTCTTAACATATTGCTATCAGCACTTTACAGTTGTATGAATATATGTGATTATACATGTATTATATATATATTCACACACACATATGTACATATGTACACTCTCAATGTTTTAGCTGAATTCAAATTAAAACAGTCTTAGTTACTTAAGCTTTGAAGGAAAAGTATTTCAAAAAAAAAAATGTAACCCAATAGGCAAACAGCTTATTTCTCTCTTCATTATCATCTCATTCTAATTTGCATTAATTTTCTTTCAAGCCATAACAGATGCTGAATGCTAATAATATGTGTTCTAACAGCAAATATTTGAAGTCATTAATTGTGGGATCAACTTCCAGAATCAGATTCCAGATGAACAGGTTACACCAGAATATTTGGGCATATTATTGAGTACCTAGTATGGTAACTAGGCCATCTGTTACACTTAATATTATTTGAAAGCAAAGAGAAAGGTGTTATATAACTTTGGAGTAATAGTTATATTTTAAATTGATCATAAGTGAATATAATATTTTATAAAAGGAAGTAAATTAATGTGTGGACAAAAGGTAGATCTGATCTCTTGTCTTATTTTAATTATGATAGACTTTGCCCCCTAAATGAAATCTTCTGATAACAACATGACATCTGAAGGTAGATAATTTACATGAAAATAAAATAGAAAAACATACTTTATAATATTGTCTGCTATATTACCACTTTATAGATATAGACATATTTGCTTTCCTTCTGAATTCATATGCAAAATAACATGTTATATATTAATATTTTTATGACATGATGTCTTTGTTTCTAAAGGTGCAGGAAACCCAGTTTGGCTTTTATCCCATGTACATACTACATAAATTAATTCACATATATTTGGAACCAAAATCAATGAAGATGACTGATTAACAAGAGATGTAGTGACCAAAATGAAGTATCCAAAATATATTAATTTAAAAAACAACTATTTGGACAAAACACAAACATCTTTGCCTGTTAATAGAAATAAAAGCTTGGCTGTTAGAAAATATGAGATTCTGAGGAAGGAATATTTGTTCTGTACATATAGTTTACCATTTAGAATTCATGCAGTTCTCTTTTGATGCTGACTCACACATTTTTTATTCCCAGTTTCCACTAAACTCAAACTTAGGATTTCTACTGTGCAACTCAGTTTCTCAGACACCAGTTCATTATGTCCATGCACATATATTTTCTCACACCCATTTTATTGATTATCTCTCCTCCATCTGATGCAGTATCTCAAAAATGTGTTGAAATCTTTCATCTTCAAATGGCACCCTACTATTATTGCCATTGATGTTATACACACACATACACACACACATACATGTACTATATATGTATATATACACACATATATATATTTAAATTATCAGTGAGAAAATGAAAGAAAAGAAGGTAAAGTTTGTTATTTCTAAGCTGTTCTTGGACTATGAATATTTTTTATGTTTTTTAATATATAGGTCTCTGTGAAACTCAAGAAAATATTATACTTTTATATTATTTAATATTGTATTGTTCCAATTCTTCTAGCCTGTACATAAGAAAATGTCATTTGTAAGTGAATTTTCATTGTTTTTCCTATTATTTTCACCCACAACCTTTTTTTTCTCCATCCATTTCTTTGAGAATTCCATGAATTAAAATTGTTTTCCAGATCATTGAGTAAATTATATACAAGATTAAATAGTTAAAACATAATCCATAAAGCCAGAAGCTAATTTTTTAAATTTTTTATTACTCAATAATTTCTGTCAAGAACCTATAATAGTGCAGTGTTATATAAAGCATTTACTGACTAAATAAATATATGATTGTTTGAAAATTTAGAATTCTCTTTATTCTTTAATTAATTTAAAAAAACATTTATTTTCTCCTTTTAACCTCTGAACTTTTATATCAATTCTATTTTTCTTTACATATTACACTTTATCTAAGTTAATAAATATTTTCAACTGCATTCTTTTTTATGTCATCCCTTTTCATTTATTTGCTGAATATGTTTCACTTGTGTCTTTTTTTCCAATATAGTGATTATATATTCTGGTATGCAAAGTGAGAAATTATAATCTGCTATTAAAGATTTTAAAGTGCAAAATATATATTATACATTTAATAAAACATATTTTATATTTAATAATACATTGTATACTTAATACATATATTTCCATTTATTTTGATGACAGGCTGGATTTATTTGATTCTATGCCTTCAAATTTCAAATTCTATAATCACATCTAATACTGTTTAAAAATACTGTGATCTATAAAATACTAATTATAACCACATGAAATACATGAGAATAAGCCCCAAATAAAAATTTACCAAAACCAAATCTTACATCATGAGATTGAAATGTTTGCATTTGTTTCCTTGAAAATTATGAAAACAACACTGTGGTAAGGAACACTAGTTAAAATTCTTATACATGAACCAAGAATTAAAATATACTCAAATCTATCCAAATAATAGATTCAACCATGTGTTTTTAAACAAAGCAAATGCCACTCTCATATACAATGAATTAATTACAACAAGAGTCAGGTTCATTTAAAATTAGCTTGGGACAATTTTCTTGTGCAATAAGTCTTTCTTCATTATTAGTTTTAGAAACTATCAGTACAGACATAAGGCAATATCACCAAATAAATTGTATTTAAAATAATATATTTATGTAAAAGAGCTAGACATGACTTTTACTTCTTACTGATTTTTAGAAGGTATAAAATGGAGATCAGATAATCACATTGACAATCACAGTGCTGTCTTATAGTATAGCAGTTCAGATAGCAAACAACATGTATGTGCAAAATGTCCAAAACCAAATTAAATCTAAGTAGATAAACAAAAATTTAAGATATGTACCATAGTTTGATTTCAAATGTAAATAGATATACCTGTAAAATCTGGATATGGTTTCTCCATAGTAGATTCTCTGCATGCATTCAGCATAAATATGTAGTTATGAGTAAATTCGTTCAACATGAATATGTATATAATATAAGAAAACATTTTAATTAGCCAAAATCTTGAACTAAGTATCTTTACTGAATCCGTATACTAAGCTAAGGAATTTGTAAAACTAAGTACTTAAAATAATTAAATTAATCACTTGACTTTGAATGCCAATTGAAAACTGAATTGGTATTTCTGCTAATTTTCATGGTTTTAATTTATAAATCTGAGATGCATATTGTGTGAACATTGGTATATTCTGGACTGTTGTGAAGTAGAAACAAAAGGGGAAAATGAGCAACTATAAAAATCAAAGAAATGTTTATTAGATTTACTCTAAATAAAGTTTAAAAAGAACGAAAATACTGGATATCATTAGCCAATAGCATTTAGTTAAAACCTGTAATTTTTGGTATTTTAAAATATTTTACATACATAAATTAACTGTTTTTCCATGAATTGTTCTACAATAATTAACACACAGGTTGGTGTAACTACAAACAAGTTATGAAACAATTATGCAATCACAAAAAAATGCTTCATGTTTCCTGATTTTAACAAATCTTCACATGACACCCAACATCTGGCAATGGCTGATCTCCTTTCCGTCCTTAGGGTTTTGCCTTTTCCTAGGGGTGATATAAATGGAATCCAAATGATTGACTCTTTTGAGACTGCCTTCTTTCAATGAGCATAATAAATTTGAAATTCACCCAAATTGTTACCTTCTGTTAAGCCCTTTTAATTGATGTGTTGTATTGCAATGTATAAGATACACCACAGATCTTTTATCCATTCATGCATTGAAACACATCTGGATAATTTCCAGTGTTTTACAAATATGGATAATAATGTAAATATTTGTGTACAGGTTTTTATTGTGAAAATGACATTTGATTTCCCTAGGGTAGGTATCCAGAAGTGGCACTGGCAATCATATGATAAATGTAGATTTAACTTTATAAGAAACTACAAACTCTTTTATACAATTGCTATACCATTTTCTCTAGGAATGTAAGAGAGTTCAATTTCCCCCTCATCTTCACCAGCATTTGGATTTCTTTTTTCATTTTTCATTTTTAAAATGAACTATTTGGAGTTCTAATACATGTGGGTTTGGGTATCTCATTATGGTTATAATTTTTGTTTCTTTAATTACTAATAATATTGCTGATTTCCTAATGTGATAACTTATAATATATAAATCTTTTGTGATGAAGTGTTCATTTAGATATCATGCACAATAATTACTGGTTTATTTGTTCTCTTATTGAGTTATGTTTTAAATATAATGTATAACAGATTTAAAAATGTTATGATAGCATAAAAGTCCTAGTGGAAATCCTAGGCAGTAAAATATCAGATATTCCACATAGCAATATTTTTGCCAATATATCTCCTAGGGTAAGGAAAATAAAATAAATGAACAAATGGGATTATAAAAATTAAAATTTATATGCACAGTTAAAGACACCATAATCAAAATTAAAAGGGAACTGACTATATAGAAGAATATATTTACCAATGATCCATTGGACAAAGGTTTGATCTCCAGATTACATAAAGAACTCACATGACTCAACACCAAAAAGACAAACAACCCAATAAAAAATGGGCAAAAGACCTGAATAGACACTTCTCTAAGGAGGGTATACAGGTGGCCCATAGACATATAAAAAATGCTCAACGTGACTAGCCATCAGAGAGATGAAAATTAAAACCACAATGAGATATCACCTTACACCTATCAGAAAGACCATCATGAATAAATCAACAAACAAGTGCTGGTGAGGATGTGGAGAAAAAGGAACCCTAGTGCACTGTTGGTGGAAATGCAGACTGGTGCAGTCCCTGTGGAAAACAGTATGGAGTTTCCTCAAAAATCTAAAAATGGAACTGCCTTATGACCTGGCGATTCCATTGCTGGAAACATACCCTAAGAATCTGGATTTACCAGTTCAAAAGAACTTAAGCACACCTATGTTGTTAACAGTGCTATTTACAATAGCCATGTGCTGGAAACAACCTAAGTGTCCTTCAGGAGATGAGTGGATCAGGAAACTGTGGTACATTTACACAATGGAATACTATGCAGCAGAAATAAACAGGAAAGTCCTACTTTCTTCATCAGCATGGCTGGTACTGGATAATGTTATGCTAAGTGAAATAAGCCAGTCAGCAAAAGACAAATACCGTATGACCTCACTTATAACTGGAATCTAATGAACAAAATAGAACCAGAGGTATGAAAACATGGAACAGAGTGATAGTGACCAGAGGGAAGGGGAGATGGGAATAATGGTGGAAAGAAGGGGAAGGGACTAGTCAAAAAACATGTATGAATGACCCATGGGCATAGGTAACAGGGTGGGGATTGATTGTGGGAGGAGGGGGTGAGTTGGGCAGAAGCAGGCAAAGGGGGAAAAACTGGGACAACGGTAATATAATAATAATATTTTTTTAATTAATAGAAAACATACAATTCATACACCACAAAATGTATACTTAAAAAGTGTATTATTTAGTGGCTTATGGTATATTTACAATGCTGTTTCACCATCACCACTATCTATTTCCAGAATATTTTTATCACCACAAAAGGAAAGTCTGTACCCTACAGTATCATCCCTCAATTATCCTACAACCTTTGCACTTCATGAACACTAATAAACTTTTAGTATCTTATAGATTTGCATATTCTGGGCATTCCATAAAAATAAAATCACACAACATATTGCCTTTGTGTCTTTCTTATTTCAAGCATGCTGTTTTCAAGATTTACACATGTACCATACATCATTTATTTTACAGCCAAATAATAATAATGGCACATTCATTGGTACCATACTTCAAAGTACTGCCTCTGGTTTTGATATACCTGCATTTACCTAATGCCTAATAATGTTGAGCATGACATTGAGCATCTTTTCATGTGCTTATTGGTTATTTTTATATCTTCTTTGAAGTCATGGTTATTCAAAGTTTTTCTACTTTTAAAAAATATTGTGTTTTCTTTTTACGGTTGAGTTGTGACTTCTTTAAATATTCTGGAAACTCTACTCATATAAGATATAAGATTTGAAAATATATTTCCCATTCTTTGGTACCTTTTCACTTTATTGATGGTATCCTTTGAAGCACAAATAATTTAAATATTTTCTTTATTTTGATTGTTTACACTATTACTGATATCCTCATTTCCCCCTCTTTGCCCACTTTCACTCTGTGCTGTCCCGCAGGCCACCACCACACTGTTGTCTGCATCCATGTATCCATGCATCTGTACCTGTTCTGTTAATTGGTTTATTTTGTTCATTAGATTCCTCATAAAGACACATATAAGTTGTTTTTCACCAACTGGCTTATTTCACTTAGTATATTAATCTCCAGGTCCATCCACACTGTCACAAAAGGTAAGAGTTCTTTTTTTATGGCCACATAGTTTTCAACCATGTAAGTGTACCACAGCTTTTTAAGCCCTAATTTTGGCTGAAGTACAATTTATCTATTTCATTTATTTGTCATCTCTTTAAAAGTGCTAAATCCAAAGTCACGTAGACTCACTCCACTACATTGAAAGTTTTATGGTTGCAGTTCTTATATTTAGATCTCTGATACATTTTGAGTTAATTTTTGGATATGATGTGAGGAGGGTTTTAACTTCATTTGTTTGCATATAAATACCCAGTTGTCCAAGAACCATTTGTTGAAAAAGTTATTTTACCCCATTGAATTTTCTTTGCACCTGGGTCTATGATAGACATGTAGGTTTATTTCTTAATTCTTAAGAAATAGACTCTTAAGAATAGACTCTTAATTTTATTCCACTGAGCTCTATGTTTATCCTTATTACAGTACTATATAGTCTTCCTTAATGCAATGTTGTAGTAAGTTTTAAAACTGATAAATGTCAGTTTTCTCATTTTTTTCCTTCTTCTTAAAACTGTTTTGGCCCTTGGGTTCCTTGTATGCTCATATGAATTTTAAGATCAGCTTTTCATTTCTGTGAAAAAATATAAAAGCAAGTGAGGTTTTGGTAGGCATCATATTGATTCTATAAATAAATTTGTGAGTTATTGACTTTTTAACAATATTGTCTCCATTAATATGAGATCTTATTCCATTTTTAAGTCTTAATTTTTTTGTAATTATTTGTAGTTTTCAGTGTACAAGTCTTGAACTTGTATTGTCAAATTTATTTTTATCTATGTTTATTTTCAATGTGGTAGTAATTTATTCTTTATGATACTATTATAAAAAGAAATGTTTACTAAATTTAAACCTGATTTTTGTATATCAATATTGTAATCTACAGCCCTGCTGAACTTGTTTAGTAATTCGAATAGTTTGTTTGTTGGTTTTCAGTGGATTCCTTAGAATTCTCTATACACAAAACCATGACATTTACAAGTGGAGGTAGTTTTATTTCTTCTTTTATATTCTTGATGCCTTTAATTTATTTCTTCTAACTCATTAACCTGGCTAAAATCTCCAGTATAATCTTGAATAGAAGTTGTATGTGTGTACAAACTTGTCTTGTTCCTGATATTAGGTTGTCTTTCAGTCTTTCGTCATTAAGTAGAATGTAAGCTATATGTTTCAAAGTTACTCTCATGTTAAGGAAATTCTCTTCTATTGCTACCTATTAAACATTTTTTTTCATGAAAAAGTATCAAATTTCGTCAATAATTCTCTGCATTTATTGTAATGACCAGATGATTTTTCTATTTACTTTTCTAATAAGGTATGTTTCAATGGTTGATTTTTATACCTTGAATTGTTTAAATTCAATTTGGTAATGCCCCTTCATATATGTGGCTAGATTTGATTTGCTAGTATTTTGTTGGGTACTTTTTGTTCAAATTTATGGGGTATACATAAATAATCCTGCCATTTGCAAACAAAAATTTATTTTTTTCCTTCTTGATCTGAATATATTTTACTATCTTTATCTGCCTTCTTAAATTAGCAAAGACCTTTATTATGATGTTGAAAAGAGTACTGAATAAGGGCATCCTTGCTTTTTACCTGATCTCAGAAGGAAACCTTCGAATGTCTCACCATTAAGCATGATGTTAGCTATAGGTTTTCTATGGATAGTCTTTATCAAATTGAGGATATTCCCCTCTATTCCTATTTTACTGAGAGTTTTTATCATGAATGGGTATTAGTTTCTGTTAAGTTCCTTTTCTGCATGTACTGATGTGACCAGGTGATTTTTCTTTTTCAGTCTGCTGGTAGTCCTGAATTTCTGACTGATATTATTTTTGTTCATTCTAAAAATGCTTCATTTAAACTCTCTTGAAAATCAGGTTCAGTGACACCTGATTTTTTCTATTTTTGTTTGTCTGTGATTATCATTATTTCTCCTTCACTTTTGAAGAATAATTTGTCATGATAAAGAATACCAGTTTGGTGGGTTTTTTTTTCCTCTTTCTCAACACTTTTACTATTTTACTCCACTCTCAGCTTGCTTGATTGGTTTCTGAGGGGAAGTTAATATAATTGCTTTTGTTGATCTAAAAATAAAGTGTTTTCTTTTTCACCTATGTGCTCTCAGGATTTTTTACTTTATCTTAGATTTTCTGTAATTTGAAAATGATATGATGAAGTGTTGGTTTTGGGGCATCTGTCTCTTTTGGTATTATCTGCTGGATCTGTGGTTTGGTGTCTGACATTGATTTGGGGAAATTCTCAGTATTTGTTGTTTCAAATATTTCTTTTTCTTCTTCCTTTAGTATTCCCTTTATGTACATATTACAATATTGGTAGTTGTTCCACAGTTCTCTGATATCTGTTCTGTTTTTATCAGACTTTGTTTCCTTCCCTTTTAGATTTTCAAGGATTCTGTTGCTATATCTGGATCCATTAAATCTGTGGTTGGACCAGCCTAACATATGACGTTATTGTGTCTAATAGGATCCAGCTGATGATATGCAACTCTCAGTCATATGGTCAGTTTGTGTTTAGTATTCAGGTGTTGTCTTTCTACAAAGGCCCAAAAGCATGGTAAAAATTATCAAAGAAATTTTCGTCAACTCTATCCCTTACTTCTATTATACTTACTTTTCTTATAACTCCAACATTAGAGTGTTTACTGGACTTCATGGCCCTGCTGCTACAGAGGGTCACTGAACCTCTTCTCACTGTGAGTATTACTCATACCTGGTAACTCCTATGTCACATATTATATCTACAGGAGCAATAACTTCAAACAGTGGAATCCAGTTCCTCCATAATCTGAAAAGTTACTTTTATGTTATAAAATGAATATGAAAATGCCATATTGTTTTTTACTCTCAAGTGGAAGGCCCTGAATTGGCACTGACCACCAAGGATATAAATCTGTTGTAGACATGGCAGGCTGCTGAATCTTCAGAGTTTATCTTTTACGCTTGAGAGTGTATGTGTTTTCTTAGACACACAGTGTGTTAGATACCTCTTGCTTATTCTGTTTGGTAAATACAATTTCATGAATGAAGTTTTTATTGATTCTGCTTCCTTTCCAAATAGGATACCGCTTATATTCTTGGTAAATAATAGCCCTTTCAGGATTTCCCATAGAATATAATCACACAACTTGTCTTTTATTCATGCATATTATGCACATTTCAGTATGCTTACTTCCCTGAAACACCTGTCATATAATTTTCTTTCAGATTTGTTCAGTGAGGGACATCCCAGTAGCAATTCTTACCATCTCCTAGAAAACTGTTAGGGTGCTCCACCCTATTTATTGGAAATACACTCAAATAAAAATAAAATAACTTTTCCTTATCCAATTTTATATATTAAACATAAAATTGATCAAGGACCCTCAAATTTCACTCTCCTACCCATTTGCTCAGATACTGCTATAATAAAATAGTTAGATCTTTCAACTTTCAGTTCCTTTGAGGCAGAGTTCTTTTCCTGTATTAGGTGGATTAGCATGTCCGATCTAAGTTATGCTATAATTTAAACAATTTTAGGCTCAATGGCCAGGAAAGGAGATAGGAGAAAATCCTGAGAGGAGGCTTCTTTTTAATGGTAGGGTAGAAAATTCTACATTGTTTTCAGTGCTTTAATAGATAATAATGAGCCATGTGAGAAAAATCAGAAGATTCAAAAAAAGTTTCAGAATTAATTTCTTCAGGGCAGCCATGCAGTAGTCACTATCTCATCTCTTGGGGAACCAGATTTTTCAATTAGAACACTAACCTTGTCAAAAAGAGCTAGGTTTTGTTTGTTTGTTTGTTTGTTTGTTTTTTGACATTTAACCATCAGTGATATTTAGCACTCAGTTCTACTTTCTGGGCTTGGTCTCAGTATTGTTCCTAGATGGTAACTTCTTTTACTATGGAATTGAGGATTTCCTAAATTTCACACTTGACACTTATTTGACTGGTACACCAGCTGTTTATTATCTTTCTATAGAACATTAGTGGCACTTAACAATTGTCATCTGATCCTATATTTCTTTTACTTATTTTGAATTATATATTCTCCATTATCATTTAGTCCTCTTATAACCACCCCTGCAATAACCACACTATTCTCTATATCTATGAGTATTTTTTTCTTTTTGCTCAATGCCTCCACCCCTAACATCCACAACCCCACCTTAGCTGTCATCCTGCTCCCTATGAGAGTCTGTATCTACTTTGCTTGTTCATTAGATTCCATCTATGAGTTAAATCGCATGGTATTTGCCTTTCTCTGACTGGCTTATTTCATTTAGCATAATGCTCTCCAGGTCCCTCCATGCTGTCTCAAAGGGTAATTTTTTTTTCTTTTTTATGTCTGATTACTATACCATTGTATAAATCTCCCATAGTTGTTTTATTCACTCATCTATTGATGAACACTTGGGCTGCTTCTGTATCTTGGTGATTGTAAATAATGCTCCAATGAACATAAGGGTTCTAAAGTTCTTTCAAATTAGTGTTTTGGGTTCCTTCATACATATTTCCAGAAGTAGAACATCTAGGTCAAAAGACGGATCCATTTTTAATTTTTTCATTTAACTTCATACTGCTATGCACACTAGCTTCACCTGTCTGCATTCCCAACAACAGTGCAAAAGGGTTCCCCTTTCCCGACATCCTTGCCGGTACATGTTTGCTGATTTATTTATTTATTTTGGTATATTTTATTGAGTATGCTATTACAGTTGTCCCATTTTCCCCCCTTTATCCTCTCTACCCTGCACCCCATCCCATCACCCACACACCCCTTAGTCCATGTCCGAGGGCTGCAAGCACCAGTTCTTTGGCTTCTTAATTTCCCACATTACTCACAGCCTCCCCCTGTCCACTTTTTTTTATTTTTGTCAACATTTTCCCGCCACCACTTTCCCGAGCCCCACCCGCCCCCAACTCCCACCCTCAATCCTTCACCCATTTGGCTTTGTCAATAGGTCCTTTATGCATGTTCCTTGATGACACTTCTCCACCCTTTCCCTGTCACATCACCCTCACTCCTCCCCTCTGGTTACTGTCAGTTTGTTTTTTATTTCAGTGTTGCTGGTTATATTTTGCTTGCTTGTTTATTTTGTTGATTAGGTTTCCCTTATAGGTGAGATCACATGGTATCTGTTTTTCACCACCTGGTTAACTTCATTTAGCATAATGCTCTCCAGTTCCATCCATGCTGTGGCAAAGGGTAGGAGTTCCTTTCTTTCTGCTGTGTACTATTGCATTGTGTAAATGTACCACAGTTTTTTGATCCACTCATTTACTGATAGGCAGTTAGGTTGCTTCTAAATCTCGGCTATTGTAAATTGTGCTGCTGTGAACATTGGGGTGCAAAGGTTCTTTCGAATTGGTGTTTCAGGATTCTTAGAGTATAATCCCAGCAGTGGAATTGCTGGGTCAAAAGGCAGATCCATTTTTAGTTTTTTGAGGAAATCCTAAACTGTTTTCCACAGTGGCTGCACCAGTCTGCATTCCCACCAACAGTGCACTAGGGTTCCCTTTCCTTCCCATCCTCACCAGTGCTTGTTTGTTGATTTGGTTATGATGGCCATTCTGACTGGTGTGAAGTGGTATCTCATTGTGGTTTTAATTTGCATCTCTCTGATGGCTAGTGATTCTGAGCATCCTTTCATGTGTCTCTGGGCCCTGTGTATGTCCTCCTTGGAGAAGTGTCTGTTCAGGTCCTTAGCCCATTTTTCAATTGGATTGTTTGTCTTCCTAGAGTGGAGTCACATGAGTTCTTTATATATTTTGGAGATCAAACCCTTGTCCAAGGTATCATTGGCAAATATGTTTTTCCGCAAGTTTGGTTCCCTTTTCATTTGGGTGATGTTTTATTTAGCTATGCAGAAACATCTTATTTAGATGAAGTCATTTGTTTATTCTTTCCTTTATGCCTCTGGAGATATCAGTGAAAATATTGCTGTGTGGAATATCTGAGATTTTCTTGCCTATGTTCTCCTCTAGGACTTTTATGGTGTTGCAAATTGCTGTTATGTCTTTTACCAACCTTGAGTTTATTTTTGTGCATGGTATAAATTGGTTGTCGAATTCCAGTTTTTTCCATGTGGCTGTCCAGATCCCCCAACACCATTTGTTGAAGAGACTATTTTTACTCCATTTTATTCTTCTCTTCCCTTTGTCGAACATTAATTAACCATAGAGACATCGGTCTATTTTGGGGCTCTCTATTCTGTTCCATTGATCTATGTGTCTGGTCTGATGCCAGTACCAGATTGTTTTTATTACAGTGGCCTTATAATATAGTTTGAGGTCAGGTATTGTGATCCCTCCCACTTTGTTCTTTCTCAAAAATAGCTGCAGCTATTCAGGGTCATTTATGATCCCATATAAATTTTTGAAATGTTTGTTCTGTATCTGTGAAATATGTCATTGGTGTTTTAATAGGGATTACATAGAATCTATAAATTGCTTTGGATAGTATGTACATTTTGATTATGTTAATTCTTCCAACCCATGAACATGGAATCTGCTTCCATTTATTTCTTTCTTCCTTATTTTCTTTCTTCAAGGTTGTATAGTTTTCTGAGTACAAGTCTTTTACCTCCTTGGTTAAGTTTAGTTCTAGGTACTTTATTTCTCTTGTTGCTATAGTAAATGGGATTTTCACCCAGATTTGTGATTCTGATATTTCATTGTTGGTATACAAAAATGTCTTCAGTTTCTGAATATTGACTTTTATCTGGCTGTTTTGCCAAATTCACTTATTAGGATGAATAGTTTTCTTGTGGAGCCTGGGATTTTCTATGTAGACTCTCATGTCCTCTGCAAACAATAACAGTTTTACTCCTTCCTTTCCATTTTGGATGCTTTTTATTTCTTTTTCTTGCCCACGGCTGTGGCTAGGACTCTAACATTATGTTGAATAGAAGTGGTGAAAGCAGACATCCTTGTCTTTTTCACGATCTTAATGGGAAAGCTTTTAGTTTTTGCCTGTTGAGTGCCATGTTGGCTGTAGGTTTCTCGTATATGATCTTTATTATGTTGAGGTATGCCCCCTTTAATCCCACTTTGCTGAGTGTTTTTATCTTAAACGGGTACTGTACCTTATCAAATACTTTTTCAACATCTATTGATATGATCATGTGTTTTTGGGTTTCCTTTTGTTCATGTGATGTATTATGTTTATTGATTTGTGAATATTATACCATCCTTGCATCCCTTGCATGAATCCAACTTGATCATGGTGGATGATCTTTTTAATGTATTGCTGGATGCGGATCGCCACTATTTTATTGAGGATTTTAGTGTCTCTGTTCATCAGCCATATTGGCCTGTAATTTTCTTTCTTTGTTGTGTCTTTATCAGGTTTTGGGATTGAGGTAATACTGTTCTCATAAAAAGCTTGGGAGTCTTCCCTCTTCTTGGATTTTTTGGAATAGTCTGAAAAAGGCAAGGGTTACATCTTCCTGAAATGTTTTGTAAAATTCTCCTGTGAAACCATCTGGTCCAGAGCTTTTGTGTGCCTGGAACTTTTTGATTACAGCTTCAATTTCACCAGCTGTTATTGGTCTGTTCAGGCTTTCTGCTTGTTCTTAATTCAGTTTTGGAAGATTATATTTGTCTAGAAACTGGGCCATTTCACTCAGGTTTTCAAATTTCTTGGCATATAGTTGTTCCTAGTAATTTCTTACAATCCTTAGTATTTCTGTGGTATCAGTTGTAATTTCTCCTCTTTCATTTCTGATTTTATTTCTCTGCATCCTCTCCCTTTTTTCTTGATGAGTCTACTTAAAGGCTTGTCAATTTTGTTTATCTTTTCAAAGAACCAGCTCCTGGATTTATTGATCCCTTGAATTGTTCTTTTGGTCTCTATGTCATTCAGTTCTGCTCTGACCTTATTTCCTTCCTTCTGCTCACCCTGGGCTTTTTTTGTTGTTGTTACTCTAGTTCTTGTAGATGTTGTGTTATGTTTATTTTAAATGTTTCTATCTTTTTTAAGTAGGCCTGTATTGCTATGAACTTCCATATCAGGACTGCCTTTGCTGTGTCCCATAGGTGTTGAACTGTTATATGTTCATTTTCATTTGTTTCCAGAAACTTTTGATTTCTTCCTTGATCTCTTTATTTACCCATTCCTTGTTTAATAGCATGTTATTCAGTCTCCATGAGTTTGAATGTTTTTAAGTTTTTTCCTTGAGGTTGGTTTCTAATTGTAAGCCCTTGTGGTCTGAGAAAATGTTTGATATGATTTCAATTTTCTTAAATTTGTTGAGGCTTGTTTTGTGTCCTGTCATGTGGTCTATCTTTCAAAATGTTCCATGTACATTTGAAAACACTGCGTAGTTTGCTTCTTTGCAGTGAAAGGCTCTATATATATCAGGTAGGTCCATTTGATCTAATGCATTGTTCAGTTCCATAAAATCCTTGTTGATATTTTGTTTGGATAACTTTTCCATTGTTAACAGTGGGTTTTAAAATTCCCTAGTATAAGTGTGTTGCTGTCTATATCTTTCTTGAAGTCCTCCAGGATTTTCTTTAAATATTTGTGTACTCCTATGTTGGGTGCATATAGGTTTACAATATTTATGTCTTCTTGATGTATTCTTCCTTTGAGTATTATGAAGTGTCCTTTTGTGTGTCTTTTTATGGCCTTTGTTATGAAGTCTATTTTGTCTGATATAAGTATTGCTACTTTGGCATTTTCTTCCCGTCCATTTGATTGGAACATTTTTTCCAACCATTTACTTTCTGAGGTGGGTCTCTTGTAGGCAGCATATGTGCAGGTCATGTTTTCTAATCCATTCAGCTCCTCTATGTCTTTTAATGGGAGTATTTAATCCATTTACATTTAAGGTTATTATTTATGGGTAGTTATTCATTTTTTTCCTTTGTATTTGTGTTCCTCTCTCTCTCACTCTTTTTCTTCATCTTCTTAAAACAGTCCCTTTAGCATGTCTTGCAATGCTGGTTTGGTAGTGGTGTATTCTTTTAGCTTTTTTGTATGAGAAACTCCTTATTTCACCTTCCATTTTAATTGAGAGCCTTACTGGGTAGAATAGTCTTGGTTGCAGGCCTTTGTTTTTCATTACTCAGAATTTTTTTTTTTTTTGTCATTTCCTTTTGGTTGTAGCATTTCTATGGAGATATCTGCTGCTAGCCTTATCAGGGTTCTCTTGTATGTTACTTCCTGTTTGATCTCTTACTGCCTTTAAGATTCTCTCTTTGTCCTTGATATCTTCCATTTTAATTATGGTGTGTCTTAGAGTGGGTTTCTTTGGGTTCCTCTTGAATGGGACCCTCTGTGCTTCATGGACTTCTGTGGCTTTTTCTCTCCTCCAATTAGGAAAGTTTTCCATCATTACTTTTTCAAACAGTTTTTCTATCCCTTGTTCCTCTTCTTATCCTTCTGGTATTCCTATTATATGGATATTATTATATTTCATGTTGTCTTGCATTTTTCTTAACACCTCTTAGTTCTTTTTGAGTCTTTTATCATTTTCTTGCTCTTTCTGGGAGTTTTTTTCTACCAGGTCCTCCTGCTCACTGATTTGATCCTCTGTTTTATCTGACCTGCTTTTGATTCCTTCTACTGTATTCTTTAATTCAGAAATCATGTTCTTCATTTCCTCTTGGTTCTTAGTGGTAGTTTCTATGTTCTTTTTCATGCTGATATAGTTTGCAGTAAGTTCCTCATAGTTTCCCTGTAGTTTTTGTAATTCTCATGTTGCTGACTGAGTTCAGTGAGCCTCCTTATAACCATTGTTTGAAGTCAATATCTGATAGTTTAATTCACCCTATTTTTGTAGCTTTTGAGGATTTCTCCTTTCCTTTGGTTTGGGAGTTGTTTCTTTGTCTTCCCATTATTTGTCTACCTCAGTAAAACCACAAAGCCTAGGCAATAAACCAACAACTGCAGAAATAACTGCCCCCTGCAATCCCACTATCAACAGCAAATGAACCAGTATTAATAAGAGATAATAATCTCTTAATTAATAGGAGATTAAAACTATTATAAGAAAGGAGAGAAGTAAGCCGTAGTGTAAAATCTAGTGACTTAATATGCACCACATTGATGGACAAAAAATGAATGTTAAAAAGCTATGTAGTAAAGAAAATATCGCAAAACATAGAGAAGACCATAGTGGCTTTCGTTTCGGTACCCTCTAGTATTTATTGCTGTTTTTTTCTTTCTGGATCCACCTCTAGTGAAGTCAGACATTGACCCCATCTGACCTTAGGCAGTCTGTTCAATACTTCCTGGGATCTACTATCTGTGGCTGCCTCCTTCCGCTGTTAATCTAGTCATTCTATGCTCAGCAATCAGGCTTTAACACCATAGGGCAGGGCAGAATCCCTCTTGGCATTGGGGCTAATGTTTCCCCCTCAGGCTGCTGCTGATCCAAGGGGAGTGGTCTGTGTGAGCTCAATGGCTGCAGCCTTATGGGGGATGATTCATTACCAGGACCCGGTGGCTACACTCTCAGTTTTCTCCTCAAAGTCTCTGTCCCCAGCCTCTCCTCAGGAGTCTCTAGTCCACTCTACCCCTCCTTTGCAGGGGTCTACTTTCTGTGGCTGCCAGTCTGCACTCAGAAGTCAGGCTTAAGCACCATAGAGCCAGGGCAGAGTCCCTCCTGAGGGCAGGACTATTATTTCCACTCAAGCTGCTGCTCAGGGAATTGGTCTCCCTGAGCAAGATGGCTGCTGCCATGTGGGGGTGACTCAGCACCAGGATCCTGGCTGCTACTCTTTGTTCTCTCCCCAAAGCCTCTGGCCTCAGTCTCTCCTCAGAAGTCGCCAGCCCACTCTGTCCCTGACTTTGCCGGTGCTGAGGGTAAGTGGCTGCAGATAAAAATTTATGTGTTGGCCCTTAAATGACTCTTTTAGTCTCCAGCTGCCCATTCCTGGCAGAGAGCGACTCTGCCACTTTTCACAGCTGGCTCTTATCTGTGTTTTGAGGGGCTCTGGTGCTGTAGACTGGGGATCCCTGCTTATGGTTTAGACCCCCACTGTTCTCAGGGGGATCCAACTGGCTGCTCAAATATCCCTCTGGTGCTGATGCCTGAAGGGTGTCCAGCCAGCCCTCTCGTTTCTCTGCTGAACTCCTTACCTGTCAGGTTGTGACAAACTGATTCTTCTCTCTGTCCAAGGTTACAAGGCTTCTCTCTCACTACCGTTCAGTCATTTGATCCAGTGATTTCTCCACAATTTAGTTGTAATTCCAGACTGGTACTGGGGGGAGGTCAGTTTGATTTCCATTCACACCTCTGCCATCTTGATCCTTCTGTTTGCTGATATATTGATGATAGCCATTTTGATAGGTGTGAGATGATATATCGTTGTGGTTTTAATTTGCATTTCTCAACCAATTATGATGTTGAGCATCTTTTCATATGTCTATTGGCCATCTATGTGTCCTCTTTGGATAACTAACTGCCTATTCAGATCCTTTGTCCATTTTTTTTTGGGGGGGTGTTGAGTTTTGTAAGTTCTTTATAAATTTTGGATATTAACCCCTTATCAACTGTGCCACCAAATATGTTCTTCCATTTGTTTATTTTTTGTTTTGTTTCCCTTCTCTGGAGAAATATATCCAATAAAATATTGCTATAAGCAATGCCTGAGTTTTTGTTGCCTATGTTTTCTTCTAAGCTTTGTATGATCCCAGGTCTAACATTTAAGTCTTTAATCTATTTTTAATTCCTTCTTGTGTGTTATGTGAGAAGGTGGTTTAGTTTCATTTTTCTGCATGCATCTGTCCAATTTCCCCAACACCATTTATTCAATAAACTATCTTTAGCCCTTGTACAAGCTTGCTTCCTCTGTCACATATTAATTGACCATAAAGGTATGGGTTTACTTCTGGACTCTCTATTCTGTTCCATTCATCCATACGTCTGTTTTTATGCCAGTACTATCCTCTTTTAATTACTATGGTTGACAGTAGAGTGTGATATTAGGTAGCATGATTCCTCCAACTTTGTTTTTCTTTCTCAGGATCACTGTTGCTATGCAAGACTTTGGTGGTTCCATATAAATTTTTGAAATATTTGTTCTAGTTCTGTGAAATATGTCATTGGAATCATGATAGGGATTGCATTGAATCTATAGATTGCTTTGTGTAGATTGGACATTTTAATGATGTTAATTTGTCCTATCCATGAACACGTTATGTGTTTCCACAGATTTGTATCTTCATCAATTTCTTTCATCAGTGTCTTATAATTTTCCAAATGCATGTCCTTTACATGCTTGGTTAGGTTTATTCCTAGGAATTTTATTCTTTCTGAAGCAACTGTAGTTGGGATAGTTTTCTTAATTTCCCTATTAATTCATTACTAGAATATAAAAGTGCAAGAAATTTCAGGATATTAATTGTATATCCTGCCATATTACTGAATTCATTTATCAGCTCTATTAGTTTCTTTCTGGAATCTTTGGGGTTCTCAGTGTACACTATCATGTCATCTGCAAATATAGACACCTTTACTTCTTATTTTTATCAATATGGATGCCTTTTATTTAATCTTCTCATCTGAGTGCTATGGCTAGGGCTTTCAGTACTAAGTTGAATAAGAGAGGTGAAAGCGGACATCCTTGCCTTGTTCCCTATCTTAAAAGGAATGAGTTTAGTTTTTGCCCAATAAGTATGAAACTGGCAGTGGAGTTGTCATATATGGTCTTTATTATGTTTAGGTATGTTCCCTTTATCCCACTCTGCTGAGAGTTTTTATCATAAATGGATGATGGATTTTATCAAATGATTTTTTGCAGTTATCTATATGGTTATATGGTTTTCATTTTTCATTTTGTTTAAATGGTGAATCATATTTATTGATTTGCAACTGTTGTACCAACCTTATATGCCTGAAGTAAATCCCACTTAATTATGGTGTATGATCTTTTCCCTGCCTGGCTGTATTTTGTTTGCTAATATTTTGTTCAGAGTTTTAGCATCTCTGTTCATCAGGGATATTGGCCTGTAACTTTCTTTCTTTGTGCTCTTTTTATCTGACTTTGGAATTAGGGTAATGCCAGTCTAGTAAAATGGGTTTGGGAGCCTTTACTCCTCTTGAATTTTTTGAAATACTTTGAGAAGGAGAGGAGTTACTTTTTCTCAGAATATTTGATAAAATTAACCTGTGAGGTCATTTGGTCCAGGGCTTTTGTTTGTTGATTTTTTTTTTATTACTGCTTCAGTTTCATTAGGTATAATCTGTCTATTCAGATTATCTATTTCTTCCCTATTTATTTATTGAAGATTGTATGTTTCTAGGAGTTTATCCATTTCATCCAGGTTGTCCAGTTTGTTGGCATATAATTGTTTACAATATATCCTTGCAATCATTTTTATTTCTTTGCTGTCAGTTGTTATTTATCCTCTTTCATTTGTGATTTTATTTATTTGGGTCCTTTCTCTTTTTTTCTTGATGAGGATGGTTAAAAGTTTGTCAATCTTGTTTATCTTTTCATAGTACCAGCTCTTGGAATCAGTGATCTTCTTTATCATTTTTTTTAGACTCTATTTCATTTGTTTCTTCTCTGATCTTAATTATCCCCTCCCTTCTACTCACATTGCTCTTTGTTCTTTCAAAGTTCCTTTAAGTGTGAAGTTAGGTTGTTTATTTGAGCTTTTTCTTGTTTTTTGAGATAGGCCTGTAATGCTGTGAATTTCCCTCTTAGGATTACTTTCCTAGTGTCCTGCAGATTTTTGATTGTTGTGTCCTCATTTTCATTTGTTTCAAGGTATCTTTTGATTTTTCTCCTTGATCTCATTGTTGACCTATTCATTGTATAATATGTTATTTAGCTTCCATATCTTTGTGTGTTTTTCAGTTTTCTTCTTATTGTTCATTTCTGGTTTCATGGCATTGTGGTCAGAGAATATGCTTGATATGATTTCAGTCTTCTTAAAATCACTGAGTCTTGTTTTGTGTCCTAGCATGCAGTCTATCCTAGAAAATGTTCCATGTGCACTTAAAAAGTATGTACATTCTGCTGCTTTGGGGTGGAATTCTCTGAGGATATCGATTAAATCCATTTGCTCTAAAATGTCATTTAAGGCTGCTGTCTCCTTGTTGACTTTCTGCCTGGAAGATCTTTCTATTGAAATCAATGGGGTGTTAAAATCCCCCACTATGACTCTATTTATGTCAGTCTTTCCTTTTATGTCCATCAAGATTTGCTGTACATATTTAGGAGCTACTATGTTGTGTTTGTAAATATTCACTAGGGTTATATCCTCATGTTGGATTGTTGTCTTTATCATTATGTAGTGTCCTTCTTTGTCTCCTACTATAGCCTTAATTTTAAAGTCTATTTTGTCAGATATAAAAGTACTGTTACCCCAGCTTTTTTTTCTTATCCATTTGTGTGAAATACATTTTTTCAACCCTTTACTTTTAACCTGTGTGTATCTTTTTACCTGAGATGTGTCTCTTGGAGGCAGCATATATATAGGTCTTATTTTCTTACCCATTCAATTATCTTCTGTCTTTTGGTTGGAATATTTAAGCCATTTACATTTAAGGTGATTATTGATAGATACATATGTAATGGCATTTTATTGTTAGACTGTTTTCCTCTGTTTTTTTTTTTTTCCTTCCTCTACTTCTTCTTTTTCTTAATGCAAACCTTTTAACATTTGTTGCAGTATTGGTTTGGTTTTAACAAACTCTTTTAGCTTTTTCTTGTCTAGGAAGCTCCTTATTTCTTCTTCAATATTATATAAGAGCCTTGCTGGGTAAAGTAGCCTTGGTCGTAGGTCCTTGCTTTTCATCACTTTTAATATTTGACACCACTCCCTTCTGGTTTGAAATGTTCCTTATGAATAATCAGATGACAGTC
>PVJD01012538.1:0-39157 GCA_004026545.1 Mormoops blainvillei | reverse complement strand
CGACCTGGATGCGGGGCTCCGGGCCTGGCGGGCAGCCCGCCTCATTGTCACCTGCCCCTCCGGCATCCAGGACACCCGTGCCGACCCCATCCCCAAACGCAGCTCGGATGGTGAGGCCCCTGGGAGGATGCGCACAATTTCCAGGCAGCCGTGTGCTCCAAGGGGCTTGAGTTCTCCCTGCCCACCGGTCCCGAGAGTGTCCGCAGGGACATTCCGTCTCTGCACGTCCCTTTCCTGATTTGAGGTAGTGATTTTTAGTGAGGCCCTTATTTCGGTGGGGCAGTTTGGCAATTTGTGGGGGGCGCTTTTGGGAGTCACAGTGGGAAGGAGGTGGCATCTGGGGTCGTGAACACTCTGTAACACCAGGGACACCCCCACACAATGAATAAATGTCCTGACTGCCACACGACCTTTGGACATTCATACAGATTAGAAAAAAAAAAAGCTTCAATTTCTGAGCCACAATTTCAATTTGTTCTTATGTATACGTAAGGCTTTAAAATATATTCTGAATTTTCCATGCACGGTCCTACTGTAACAAAATCAAAGACAGACCAAGCATTGTTTTATCGGGAGCTATTCGCTATTTCAGAAAATCACATCACCAAGGCGACGATGCTGCTGGTGCCATTCGAGTTGCCAAAACAACACACCTGTGTCAGTCTGCATCTGACGTGGCTGTGTTTACAGCGATTCTATGTTTAGGTGCAAACATCCAACCATTCCAGTGGAGTCATGCCTGAGCACTAATATACTAAATTATAGGTTCTTTTTATCATAAGTTACTTTCGTGCTCTGTCTCCTTTATTTTATAGTTAGGGCATTACACTGATTTTTAAAAATGTAAAGTGTGCGTAGGTTGTATGATCCATGAATTAGATTCTGGTTAGTGAGGGGGACACTTAAAAATAGTTGTTTAAAAGTGGGGCGGGGTGCCTCTGAGTCCCGCATGCCTGGGGACCACTGAACTTAGGGAGCACATGCTATTGTTCAGCGTCTCTCCCCCTTGGAACCATTTACGTGCGTGGGTTCCACGGGGCCCTGTACTCGCCCTCTGGGGTTTCCTCCTGAATCTTCCCTCTCCCACAACAGCTTCTTTCGGCTGCTTTTGGTCGAACAATCGCACTACGTGCAAGGCTGACACAGAATAACTAGGGGGGAGGCTGCGATGGACGAAGGTGGGCTCAGCACTCAGGTGCAGCCGTGCAAGTTGGGCAAATAGGTCGGGCGCATGGGACTGGCGTGCCCCTCCATCGCCTTCGGGGAAACAAAGGCTGCTCCCCGGAGGTGATGCCGTGAGAGGCCACTCAGGTCTGGCTGATAAAAGGGCTCCCGTTAAAGTCCTTCAATTTGACCATCTCACGATTTCTGGTGGGGGGGCGACGACACCTGAGTCTCCCTCCGTTGAGGGGGATAGATAGGAAGGGTCTACCTGGCCCCACCCTGATAGCATGGGGTACCAGAGGGTCAGGGCTGGAGTGAAAATGAGAGTGGGGGGTGCAGAGAGAAACCTCTCTCTCTGGCTGGCTATCCTCCGACCCCCTGGCCCAGCTACTAATTCCTCCCCAGAGAAGGAGTTAGATAACCCCCCGTGTTGTCACCTTTCCTCTCCATAGAATCAAAAAACGCTGACCTGGCAGACACAGAGGGGCTGGCACGCACCCAGTTTTTCAGCTTCTAGCCTCAGCTCCCTCCTACTCCAAGCAGGACCCCTGTTTGGGGAGTCGGGGCCAATTCTCTGCCTCAATTCCATCCCCCTCCTTTAGAAGCCTCTTTGCCCTCAACTGGCTGTTGCAGGAGAGAACGGGCTGGGCTGAGGGTTTCCCAGTGCTCAGCTGTCCTCTCTTCCCAGGGCCCTGACCCTCGGCTCACGCACTGGGTGACCTCGGGGAGGGCCCCTCCTCTCTGAGCAGCAGTCTCCTCGCCCACGACACATGGACTGCAAACATTCTCATTTTGTGGGGTTGCTGGCGGGGCACATGATATCAAGATTAGAAGACATGAACGCCAGCTACCACGAGTAGCACATCTGGGATTCATGGCAAGAGATACATCCTAGATGCTAAGCCCATTCTGCTCTCGCACTTGCAATTTTAAGGGAAAGAGGCGAGGGTGAGTGCATGGCTGCGCCCGCTCACAGACGTCAGGGGCAGCGCAGGCTGGTTCCTGGGCTGAGGAGCTGAGCTTCAGTACACGCTCGCATGCACACCTGTGGGGCTTACCTGTCCACCTGGACTTCTGCATCTTTTGTCTCCGCCTTGGCTGGTCCCCCTCCATTGATCTCTCTGTTCCCACTGGTGAGAAGGTTCAGCACAGGCTCTATCTCTTTGAGCAAGTCACTGTGCTCCCCACTGCCCTGCAGGGCGGCCCCGGTATTTTTCTTGGCAGGGTCCGGGCCTGGGGGCCTGGGAGCCAGGCCATTGGCGTGGGACAGCGAGCCAGCTTCCTGCCCATTGTCGTGGGCATGTTGTGACCCATTGCCAGGGCCGGTGGCCCCGTCTACTGCCAGCGGCTTCTCTTTGCAGGTCGATGGCTGGTGTGACAGATCAACGGCTGTGTTGGGGGGACCCAGGGGCCGTGTCACCCGGATGGTTTTGGGGGTCCCGTCCCCGGTAAAGGTGGTCTCCAGGTGTGTGGTGAAGCCCTCAGGGCCCCGCAGGATGAGGACCACGTGGGTCTCAGAGGCAATGCCCCTGAGCACCTCCAGGGCGCTGTCGTAACTCAGGTCCACCAACGGCTGGCCGTTGACTGCCAGGATGATGTCTCCGGCCTGGATGAGGCCGCTCTGCTCTGCGGCTCCCCCTCGAATCAGATCAGAGATGATCACAGGGGGCTTACTCACCCGCTCCTTCACCAGGAACCCCAGGCCCCCCACTTTGCGCTTGAAGAGGCGGACAGAAATCACATTGGGTTGGATCTGCTGGACGCTGAACATGTGGTTCTCCATGGTGCCCAGTGTCCAAGGGTCTGAAGACCTCAGACTACGTTTAGCCGAGCTTTGATGAGACTGGAGGAGCCCAGCTGCAGGCTATGCCAAGCAGGAGCTGGGGGCTGGGGCTGCAGGGGCTGCAGGGGCTGCAGGGGCTGCAGAGTGTCTCCTGAGCTTGTCTTTGACGTCAGCTCGGTGTCACCCACTCATTGCTGTTCAGCTGTTGGTGGCATGACTTCATGTGTCTGCCTCCTTCCTTGTTCCTCGAAGGAGGGGATGGTTGGTCAGGCAGACGTCAGGAGAAGCAGTAGGATGTGTCCCTAAGCAACAGGTCAGGCGGACTGTGAGAAGTAGCTGGCGAGTGTGTCTAGAGGTGACGCACACTCTTGTGGGCTATTTTCTGGGCATTGCCAGCCCATGAGATGCAGACGAGATCTGGGGCTTCCTGCGCTGAAGAGAAGGAACAAGGGAGGGGATGGAGAGAATTTTAAAAAGATTGAAAATCACATGATCATATCAATAGATGCAGAAAAAGCATCCAATAAAATCCAGTACTCATTTATGATAAAAAAATAAACTGTCAGAAAAGTGGGAATAGAGGGATCATACCTCAACATAATAAAGGCCATATATAAAAAACCTACAGCCACATCACACCCAAAGGACAGAAACTGAGTATTTCCCTTAAGATCAGGAACAAGACAGAGATGTCTGCTTTCACTGTGCTTATTCAACATAGCGCTGGAAGTTTTAGCCACAGCAATCAGACAAGAAGAAATAAAAGGCATCCAAGTTGGAAAGGAGGAAGCAAAACTATCATTATTCACAGATGACATGATATTGTATGAAGAAAACTCTAAAGGCTGCACTGCAAAAGAGACTGATGTGGAATGCACAACGCCAGCTTCAAAACGAAGATGGAAAACTCAGGAGTCTAGCTATAAGATGCTCTGGAGTTCTGAAGCCAACCTAGCAACAAAACCCTTTGTCTTCAAGGAGGACACTTTCCCAGTTACCTGCAAATTGCCTGGGTTTATCTCCATGATCAAAACGCCAGAGAAACCACAGGCAGCCCCAGAAATCAAAAAGCTAGAATTATAAGACCTCTCTTGTTTTTCTCCTGCCACAAGAAGCCACCCCGCCAACTCGTCACACTTGTGGCCTTTGCGCTCTCTGTTTCACAAACATTTTCTATCCACAGGTCAGGAACTCAGCCCACGGATCTTTGGGCTGTCTATTCTGAGCACTCCCAAAGTCCCCACCACAAAGCCCTGGAAGGGGGACACAGCCTCTGTGGAACCACTGCTGAAAGATGTCCATTGACCTTTATGACCCTCATTGTAATTGCTGACTTGTTCCAGGTTCAAAAGGACAGATTTAGCCACCTTGCAAACCAAACGGGGTATAATAAATACCAAAGACACAGGTCCACACCAAACATTTGAGGGCATATGTACTCCACAGGCTGCCGGAAGCCCTAACAGAGAGACATTCAGCAGGGTAGACTGTTTCCCCAGGTGAACACAGGCGCATAGCAGGTGCTGAATGAGTGTTTGTTGAATGAAGAAGAAAAATCCCAGAAAATCAATCATAGCAGATGTTTCCCAAGCACAGACACTCTTAACATATGCTTTTCCTCTTTAATTTGCACCATAACTCTTCCATATACGAGAAGAGCAAAGCTAGGGAAGGGTCAGTGACTTGTCCAAGGTCAAGTAGAGAGTGATGGCCGAGGGAGGATTTGAACTCAGATTGGTCCAACTCTTGAGCCTGAACTTTTAAATTTACACTCCGGGTTTTAAAAATCTCTATTCTAGTTATTTTTACAACTCTCACCAGCTCCCCCAGGCTCAGAGAAATGAGGTGTGGCTGGGGTACCAAAGGCCAACAGGATGTTATGGCCCAGGTGGGGTGTATACACCTGTGGCATGTATATAGCAGGCAGCAATGTGTGTCTGATGCGTCTGGGTTGGGGTAAGCGATCTATGGCTGTGGGCGGATAGGGGACAGGTGGGCGGCAGCAGAGAAGCCGTCCATCTCTTGCCTTATCCCCAGTTCCATCTGTATCCTGGCACCTCCTCTGCCGGCATCTTCACCACGCCTAGCTCAGTGAGAGAGCACCCATCTGCCAGCACTAACAAAGTGACACTCACTCCCTCGTTTCCCTTTTAGCGGCTTCCCGGGGTCACCCCGGGGCTGAGGCAGCTGACAAGCTCCTGCTGCCTCTGAGAGCAGGATGTAGGTGCAGACACCCCGCCTCGAGAAGGAGGCACCACCTCCTGGATCCCCTGGGGGAGGTTAGCAAGTCCAGCAGCACCCCTTGTGCAGCGTGCATTACGTAACTCACCAGTCCCTTGGTGGGAGTGAGGGAATAATGACTACTTGGCCCTGCCCAGGCCACGGTCTCCATCTGCTGTCGCTCTGTGCGTGTGTTTCTCTCTGTGTGTATTCATGCATTGCCCTCATGCTGTGTCGCTTCTCGGCTGTGTGTGTGAGCGTGCGTGGCCCGTGTGATCACCTGGCTAAGTGTCTTCCAGCATCTTGCGGCTGGGGTCCTGGTGTGCAGAGAAACCATCCAGAGCCACGTGTCCCTCCCTGTTGGAGGGATGATCGGTCCACCCTGCCCCCTTGCTTCCTTCACTCTCTGTGAGCCCCATTTCTTCCCTGTCCCAAACCCAGGACGTTCACTGGGAAAGTGGAGGCAGAGGCAGCTGGCAGCTCCAGATCCCTCCTGAGTGTCCACACTGGGCACTAGGCCGAGGTCTTTAATTAGAGAAGGGACTTGATGGTGAGCTCCTGGGGGGGGGGGCGGGTAGGTCTCATGTTTTCTTTCTCCACAGGCTGGCTTGGGCCGGGCCTGTCCAAAGGGCGGAGGCTGGACTTGGCTTAGGAAAAAGAAATAAAGCCGTCCACAGGCCTCCCCAGTCTGGTGCCTCTCTTTCTCAGCTACTTTCCAATCAGAGACGGCTGCTGGCTGGTGCTTGGGGAATTGGGGTGCTGTTTCTCAGACTTTGGCCCTAGAAAGGTAACTTGAAATTTGGAAGGAATTGGAAAGGGGCTGGGCATGAGAGGCAGGGACCAGTCAGTCAGTGTCTGCTGGGAGCAGAATGAGAGGGAGAGAGAGAGAGAGAGTGCGCGAGCGCGCAGCCCTGGGTCTAAGCACGTGGATTCTGAGCACGCACCATGATGATGTCCCCACAGTACCAGGTGCCTCTTCTTTTCCTTCCCAAAGCACACCTTCCTCTGCTGCCATATTGGCAGTCTCACTCTGACCAGTGTCAGTTTTGACTGTCCCTGTTTTACAGATGAATAGAAAGTAAGCTGCTGTGGGGAGTCGCCCGTGACCCAGTTTGCAAACGCCCAGCGTCCCGCCGGCTCCTCAGTCCTGGGCCAGCCTGCAGAGCTGGCTGTTCTTCTGCCCCAGGGAAGATTGTAAAGGCCCTTTCTAGCTCTCCCTGTCTGTTTCTGGGTGAGTTCTTCATTTTCTCTGAGCCTCGGTTTCCTTATCTGTAAAATGGGGGCCATTTAGTACTACTTACCACCCCCCTGGGTAACCGGGAGGATGGAATGGGGCCGTGAATGCAGGGTGCTGGGCGATGGCGCCGAGTGAATGCTCAGGAAAAAATGGTTTCCCGTTATTGTTACATAATACATAATGTTTTGGGCTTTCTGGCTTATCATTTAGCCACTTTCTAGTCCACTGCAGTCTCACCAAAATTGCATTGAGTGCCATCTGGGGGGGGGTTGTCCTTCGCTTGAAATCGCACTGAGGAATCTCGCGATAGTCACGGTACAGGGGCAGTGACTACAACCCAGCCTCTGCCCTGGGAGCTGCGGTCTTAAACAAATCACATGTGCACGCCTGCCGGCGTCCATACCATAAAACAACACTGGGACCTGCGCCTCGTTCAAGTAGTGCACTGGCTTTGGCGTGTTTATTTCAGTTACCTTGCTGCAAGGAAATAGGCGGCTGACTTTCGGGGACGACTGCCAGCGAGAAGCAGGGAGTCAAAATAGGCCAGCGTCTGCTACTACCATCTCGCTGCGCGACCTTGGGCAAGCTACTCCCCACCCCGGGCCGCGTTTCTGCAGCCCGAGGAACGGTGACAGTGACAGTGTGGAGTGATTGAGAGTTTACAGTGGGCTAAGCCTGGTGCTGAGCCCTTGGCATGGGTATCCTGTGAAGCAAGGGCTGCCAAGGTGGCTGAGGTTCAGAGCAGTGAGCTGGGAGGCAGCCCTGGGTCTCAGGGAGTAGGCTTGGAGCACTTACCAAGGTCAATGCTAGTCCCAGCAATCATCCCACAAAATCATGCCTCCCTCGTTTTCTTCCCCAAAGCTCATTCCTCTCTGCTGCCATGTTCTTCATCCTTACCCAGACCAAGGTCACGTTCGATTGTCTCATTTTACAGATGCGGAAATAAAGTTACAATGGGAAGACCTGCTTGTGCTGGCTTGCCTGTGGCCTTCCATGTTTAGCACTGGAGGTCAGAGGATTTAGGAGTCAGGGGCCATTGGGGGGGGGGTCTAGGGTTGTGCCACCTAACATAGCAGCCACTGGCCACACGCGGCCAACTGTCCCACTGAGATAAGCTGTACGAGTGGAATGCACATTGGACTTCAAAGGCTAGTAGGAAAAAAAGAACATAAACTATCTCGATAATTCTCCAGTATCGATTGCATGTTGAACTGATCATGTTTTAGACATACTGGGTTAAGCACAACTGTTGGAAAATGTATTCACCTGTTGCATTTTACTCTTTAGAATGAGACCACTCTGCAGTTAAAGATCACACGTGTGGCTCACATGGTGCTGCCACTGGGCAGTGCCAGTCTGGGGTCTGATTCTAGAGTCTGGCTCTTCCCTGTGCCCCATCGTCCCTTAGGTCCCCTCAAGAATCTACCGATAACTTAGCCAGGCAGAAAATACTTCTTTCTAAAGAAACCAGAAGAATGACACGGAAGCTTAGCAAACATCTCACCACTTTTTGAGGCTGACTGCTGGGGATAAGCCCGATGGGGTTCTGTAGAACAGGGGACAGAAAATCCACCTAGAGCCCTGTGTAGAGACAGGTCACAGGAAGGTGTGACCTGGGCTGATAGTCCAGTATCCAATGTCCTGCCACCCAAATGTCATTTGAAATATAACCCAACAATATAATAAATGTTTCATCAGAAAGAATAAAGCAGATCCCCTGACCAGGTAGTTCAGTTGGTTAGAGCAACATCCCGATATGCCAAGTTCAGTCCCCAGTCAGGGCACATACAAGAATCAACCAATGAATGCATAAATAAGTGGAACAACAAATCGATCGATGTTTCTCTCTCTCTCCCTCTCTTTCTGTAAAATCAATAAATAAAGTACTTTTTTAAAAAAAGAAAGGAATGATATAGATCCCTATTTATAGGTAGAAAATTAGCTCCAAGATATACCATTAGATAAAAAACAAAAACAAAAAAAAAAGGGAGAAAGGTACCAATGCATAAATGCAGAGAACATTCTGGAGGGAACGAGTATCAGTGGCTGTATCTTACGAGGGATATTAGAAGTTTAGAAGTCAAAAATAGGAGGATGCACTGACCACATCTTTTGGTCCTATTTGAATAACACTGAAATTATTTTTATCACGCGTCCATTGCCTTTTGAATAAGCAGCGGTAAAGAGAGGAACACCCAGGCTGTGAAAGGCCAGGCGTTTGCGGCTACACACCCACAAACTCTCTAACGGAGCCGCGGCCTGTTCCCGCCTCTCTCCAATCTCATTTAAAAAACAAATCCAAGTCCTCCCCGTCTCAAAGCAAAACAAAAAAATACTGCCACCCCCAACACACACAAAAAAGACCAAACCCATAACCCAACTGTGCTCTTAAAAAAACACACACAACCCCCGCCCCCCCAAACTTCCTTACATCTCTCAAACTGCTAATTTGCAGGAATTAAGCTGACCCAGGAATCAAGCTGACATGCTTTCTCCCACGCCAAGTCATCGCCACAAACCCGCCAACCTCTGCAAATCAGGGAGTCAGTTGGTGTTCTGTGTTTTGGGGGTCTGAGAGACAGACACTTTGGTCCCATGGGATCTTCCCAGACACATAATTCACCCTGATGCCCAGCTGCAGTTTGCCTGTGCTGACTTTGATATTCCCGGATCAAATGCCCACACCTCAGAGGCAGGGATGAGTGTAGAGGTGGATTAAGGTCGGTTGAGACCCTGGGTACAGAAGAAAATATTTAAACACACTATCAGGTTTTACCGCTGACTGTAAACTTGTACGTAATTCAAATTGCACATATGAAACCAAACTTGGTGTCACTGGAAAAAAGTGTGAAGTTGGGGTTTTACAGGGCCCTTCAGAAGTCAGGGCCCAAGGCACACGCCCGGTGTGCCTGCCATTAAATCCGCCTCTGGTTGAGCATAGCTCAGAGTTAGGCGCACGAGGAGTGACGAGTACTTAAAGTGTGACAGCACGCCCCGGGCCTGAGGGTTCGGGAAATCCACACTCTCATATCGCTGCTTTGTACAACCTCTGTGTGTGGCAGGTTTGATACTGTCTGCTCCTAAATTGAAAATACGCACATCTTTGGCCTGGCAAGTCAGTTTTTAAGACCTCCCTCTGCAGATAACCTGGAAAGGTTAGCCTTAAACACACACACACATGCAGGGTTGTCCTTGCTGGGTTGTCCAGAGTATCAACCATGAGAGGGGGCACAGCCATCAATGGGAGGCTGTGCAGGTGTGACATATGGCGGGGGCGGGGGGGGCATTAGATCTAAAAGGGTCAATGGGGAATGATTTTCAAGATGGATTCCCGAATTTAAAAAGTCAGAGGACATGATATATAAATACGTTTCTATGTCCATCCTGTGTATTTACCCATACTTCCATATAGGCTTGAAGACGCCCTGGAAATCCCTGCAAAGTCACCCAAGAGATCAGTAGCAGCGGTTGCTTCTGGGAAAGGGGGCTGGGAGGCTAGGGGTGGGGTGGGAGGAAAGCTTACTTTTCCTCGTATAATCTTTCTGTATATTATATATTCAGAACGCCCGCAGAGCAGGATTTGGTGAGTTGGGACATGGAACTCAAGGGGCGCAGCTACAGACTCGGGCCCTGGACGCCGGTGGTAAGTCAATGCCCTCGGGGTGGGGTAGGGTAGGGGGTGTCACTGGCCCATTCCATCACCAGGAGAGAGCCATGGGGCTGGCATCTCCATGTTGGAATAGATCAGGGGAATTATGGAGCCTTCATTTCGTCTTCATTTTGCAAAGCTCATTTTTATGAGCTAGTTCAGCCAGCGGCTGAGCCCTATATCCATCAAGTAGACAGAAAATTCCAGGGTGTGGGACTAAGATCCTTAAACTCCTTCCACCCATGGACTGCTCTGTGGCACAAAAATCCCCGGAGATGCAGCTCCCTCCTCACCTTCCCCAGACCTCGTGGTCAGAAGGGTCATGTAGCGGTCAAAGGCATTGGCCTTGGAGCCAGAAAGACAAGGGTTTGCAACTCACCTCTAGCAACTATTAGTTTCAGATCCTTTGTCTGTAATATGGGAACAATAAATTACATGGGATAATTAAATGGGAATGCATTTGGTGGAACAATACATGTAATGTGCATGGCACTGTTAAGTACTATTTTTAGAGTCAATTTAGATTACACCTCAAGGAAAATGAACTATTTCAGGCAAACATAATCATGGCCGAGGATGGCCTTATTACTATAAAAAGGAAATATTATTACCAGTGGTCTCTGAAATGTTCTTTGAGAACCATTAAAAAAAGATTGCACATTTTTCTACCCTCGATAAACCTTCCCCTCTTTTACTTTCTTTTTCTTCTTTTCCTTCTTTTCTCTCTTTTCCTCACTCTTTCCCTTCCTTTTCTTCCATCCAAGTCATCCACTCATTCGCTAATTATTACATAGCTCCCACCTGGGCCAGCAAGGCTCTCGGCACTAGGAATGTAAGAATGGCCAAGACAGACAGCCTCCCTACCCTCAGAGCTCACAACCTGGGGGCCGAGGTGGGTGTAGAGAGAAATTAGCAACAGGTGTAGTGAAGAGAACAAAATAGAAATACAGGGTGCTAACAGGAGCACGGACAGAATAGCAACAGTCTGGGGTGGGGTCAGGGAAGGCTTCCTGGAGGAAGAGTCAGGATGCAAATTTGGCCAGACGAAGGAGCGGGTGTTGGGAGTAAGGGGTGGAGGAGAGAAAGTGCGGAGGATGAAGGGAGCAGGCATTTGAGGCACCTGACAAGGTCCGCTGCGGTGGGAGAAGAAAATCTAAAGCCGGAAAGGTCTTCTTAGGAGCTGGGTCACGCAGGCCTTTTGAAAGCCAAGTTAAAGTTTTGGGACTTTATGCTTAGGGTGATGGCAAACCTTGAAGGGTTTGGAGAAGTTCCGTGGTCAGATCTGGATTTTATAAAGTTCACTGTGGCTGCTGGGTGGAGAATGGGTGGGAAAGACAAGGCTCTCTACGGGGAGTCCACTTAGGAGGCTGGAGAGGATTAGGGCAGTGAAAGGGAGAAAGGAGGGAAGTGGGTAGGTTAAAGAGATATTTGGGAGGTTGGGTCAACAAGATTTGGTGACTGATTAGGTGGAGGTGGCAAGAGAGGAAGAGGTGTCTCTGGTGACTTCCCAGCTTCTGGCTTCCACAGACAGACAGAATGCAAGGGTAGGTAAAAATGAGGTGAAAGAAAAGGTAAGAATAACCATTTGATACAATTATTCTGAGTAGAAATAACTAATTTAACTGTGGCCCAGCATATGGCAAGAGCCAACATCTCATTCTTTCCACATTCTGAGAATTAAGAGAGAATTACAGGAAATATACTTGATTTGGTTCATTCCCCAGAGGTGCCATTTACTGGTCATTTGATCTTAGGCAAGTCATTTAACATTTTGAACCTCAAATTTCCTTTGGTGAAATTGAAAAGGTTAAAAACAACTCCTTCCCAACGTTTTTGTGGATTACATAAGATGGATGTTGTAAAGAATACTTGTAAACTGTAAACATCACCTGTGGTGGCAATGTTGAATCTCTGTTTTTAGGAGGACATCAAGAACAGTACCCTCCGAACTGCGGCTTAGTGTTAACTTGAGAGTCAACCGAGTTTCTCCCCTCACACCAGAAATCCTTGGGTACCCCTGCTGTGTCAAGAGGACGGCAAAAGGTGCTCCGAGAAGGAAAAAGAAGAATGGTTATTGCAAGGGAGCAGTGATAACATCTGTTCCCTTAACGTGAAAGTTCCCTGTGACTACATCAAAACATTCATGTAGGCTTGAATCAGTTACAAATAACTATCAGCAAAAGGAGAACACATTAAATAGAAAACACAACCTCCAATGGCGGTAATAATGCCACACATGCCAGACGTATCAGTATTAACAATAAATGTAAATGGATTAAACTTGAGCTGAAGATCAAGACTCTCGGGTTGGCTATATGCACACGCAGTTGTCCTATACTAACGTGACGTGGGGGACAAAGACAGGCGGGAAAGCCGCTCACTATGGCAGGCCCGAGTCTCGCGTACATCTGCTGGTCATCTCTGCTTTGATAGGAGCGACATAATTGACCCTCTTCTTAGCACATGTTAGCACCTAGTAAGCACAAGATAAATATTTATTGAACAAATAATCAGCTATCACAGCAATATCTTTTAGTGAATTTTTATGAGTTAAGTTGAACTATATGAAATTAGTAGTTTCACAGATGATTAAATTCACCAACGTCCTACTGCTCAACCTAATATTTTGAACACTTTTTAAATTTATTTTTTACTTCTTTATCCTCACCTGAGGACATGCCTATTGATTTTAGAGAGAGGGGAAGATGGGGAGAGAGAGAGAGAGAGAGAGAGAGAGAGAGAGGAACATTATAGGAAACATCAACTGGTTTCTTCTTGTACGAGCCACCACGGGACCAAACCTACAACCTGGGTATGTGCCCTGACAGAGTATCGAACCCGCACCCTTTCAGTTTATGGGACAATGATCCGACCACCTGAGCCACACTGGCCAAAGCTGAACATTTTTATATGTAAACACTTTAGTGAATTACCTAACTTCATTCTTGCAACAATCATATGAAGGGCAGGATATTAGTATTCCCATTTTATAGATGTAGAAACTGAAGTGCAAAGATTTTAATTAAGCCATACACACTATCCAGCTAGTGTCCATGATGGGAATTCAAACCAAGTTTGTCTGAACTCAAAATCTTTGCATTAAAAAAAAGTAACTACCCTGTTTTATTAGCCTCAGTAATTTTCACTCTCAGTTTTCTAAGTACATAATCTTATAACCTATAAATAATAACAGTTCAAAGTCTTTGCTTTCATCACCTTTCTAGTACTATTGCATATATTTTATTTTTTAAAGATTTTATTTATTTTTAGAGAGAGGGGAAGGGAGGGAGAAAAAGAGGGAGAGAAACATCAATGTGTGGTTGCCTCTGGTGCGCCCCCTACTGGGGACCCGGCCTGCAACCCAGGCATGTGCCCGGACTGAGGAATCGAACCAGTGACCCTTTGGTTCACAGGCTGACACCCAATCCACTGAGCTATAGCAGCTGGGTGCATATCTTTTAGTTGGCCTGATCACCACCTATAATTTTACAATAGTAATTGTGAGATGAAAGTGACCCTAGACGTTTTCTATTTCAATGGTTCATAATTGGAGTCTACGGACCCCGAGAGGGCTCGGGGGTCCCTAAAAATCCTGGAATTGTGAACCCGACTTTCGTGACTATGTGCACATGTGCATTTATCTGGGGAGGGAGCCATGCCATTAATATGGTTTCTCAAGCACTCCAGGACCCCTCAAACAATAAGAACAGAAGTCGCTGGATTCATCCTACATTTTTATAGATAAGGAGTTCAAGGCTCACAGATGGGGAAGGACTTCCTGAAGATTCTTAGAAACAGGCTCAAAACTAGGATTTAGGTCTCTTGCATGATTTCTTCTCAGACTCAGGTGACATGCTCTTTTTTTGTTGCCTCCCTCATGAAATGAGGGTGTTGACCCAGGGCCTGACATTTGACAGTAATTCTCAACTTAGGATGTGAGCTGATGTCTTCTTGGTAAGGCGCCTGTTCTGTCTAGTTTCACTGTTTCTTGGTTATTCAAAATTAGCCCGAGGAGTCACATATCTCCTTAGCCCTTGCTTCCTGGCAAACCACCTTTGATTATTATCCACCTTTCCAGGACGGATAACAGGGGCATCTAACAATCCCATGACAGGTGGAGGGGGGAGACAAACTGTCACAAAGCTGTACACACAATTCCAGGATTTTTAGGTATCCCAGAGCTGTGTAGGGGCCCATAGGACGCATACTAGTTGCTTGTCACAGTAGGGGCCCATAGGACCCATACTAGTTGCTTGTCACGGTAAATATTTAAAAGATCAATTTCATAAAGAGAGTAAAAAGCTGATTATACTTAATAGTGTTGATTAAGAGAGCCATAAATGATAATGTAATTTTTAAATAAAAATAGAGATCGTCAAGTATTAGAGACCCCTGCTCCAACTCCTTCATTTATTCAGCTTTTATTGTATAACTACTTTGTTCCAAAAACAGAGCAGAGTCCTAATGAACTATGAGACTGTACACTCCTTGGTGACAAAGGTCACAGTTCCCTCATTTACTGTTGCGCCCTCAGTACACAGCAAAGTGCTTGGCACACAGTAGAGGCTCAATAAATCTCCAAGTCTAAAGCTATTGAATGAAGTAGCCGGAGGAGGAGGTGAAAGGGGGCGGTGGAGACCGCGGAGAACTGGAGAGTCTGTGCCACTCGAGAGCGCCATTCCAGACGCGGGTTGTTATGCAGGAAGGTGGGGCGGGCTGGTATCAGCTCACTTCCTGCCAAGCAGCTGCAGGGAGACGATAACATGGCCCCTTACAAAAGGAAGAATGAATACATGAGTTTTCACATACTTGGGTAACAACACTTGGGTTCAGGAAAAGGAGCTAAAGGGGGCGTCTCAGTGATGTTTATAAAATGACCGCCGAGGACCCTGGTCTAATGCCTGGCTACACAGTGCAGTTCACACATCAGCAGGCATCACCTGAGAGTTGTTCAGAAATGCAGAGTCTCAGGCACCACCCCAGACCTATTCACCAGGTGACTGGCGTGTGGGTTATAGTCTGAGAAACCAGTTTGCCTCTAAATGCCTGTGTAGCCGTTGTTTTTTTTTTCTTTTTTCAGTCCTGCAATGCTTCAAGCAGAACACTTCGGTCTAGAGAGTGTGATAATATGAGGCCGAACCTTGTAAAATTGCAGATAGTCAACTATTTTGTGACCTACAAAAATGGCAATTTCAAATGAAATTTCAATTGCAACCCAACCTCTATACTGTTCTGCACAAAAGTGCTTCCGACCCAGGTCACTGCTTCCTTGCTCTGGTCAGATTCTACAAACTATCGTCCGGATGCATACAGATGAGTTTCATTTGGTTAACGCAGTTAAAAACCAGGAGTTTCCCATTCAATGCAAACTTCGGGGGGGCTTGTTTTGTTTGTTTTTTGGAACATTGGAAGGTGTGTTCATGGTGTGCCTACCTGACTGTCAACAAAGAGCTGGAGTATGGGGTGGTGCTCCCAGGTGACCCCCCCCCCCACTCATTTGTTTCTTGCATTTGTTTGACTGTGGGACCCCTGCTAGGCAGAGAGGGTTAAAGGGAAGCCAGAAAAGTCACCTTGAGGAGCTGCTCAATGAAAGGACAGATGGGCTCGGTGATTTGGGTCTGTCCTGTCATAGGTGTTCATTTCCCTGGGGTCAACGCTGCTGAGAATGGAACAGCTTTTCACACAACCCTCATCCTTAACTCCATACCTGCTTCTTCTCTCACCTCATGTGTTTACTCAATCCCTTCCCGGAGTGACACCATCGTCTTGACACAGCGCTTTTTCTTTTGATGTCAAACCAGTCCGTGCCTACTCATTCCAACAAGAGCTGAATGGAAACCAGGCTCCCTCCGCCGTGCAAAGGGAACACACAATCTCGGGTCCCATTTGTTGTCCTAAGTGCCTGTGCCTTGAGGTTACCTGGCCTGGCTGAGTCTTTATCTCCTGTTGCACCACCTGGGAAGCCCCTAAAAGAGACCCTTTCTTCCGCTCCGAGTGACACAGTCGCACCCAATTCAGCCTTCCTGAACAGTGCTCTGCAAGTTTCCCCCCAGAACAGAAATCACAGAAGAACGGGGAATGACATCACCCTGAAGAGCATCTAACTGACATCACAGGTGCAAAGGAAGGCTTATGGGGGAACGTGACGGTTAAGGTGGTAGGTCCTGGGTTCAGACCCTGACTCTGCCATTTGCTGTGTGCCGCTCTGGGCGAGACATTTCGCATCTCTGTGCCGGCTCTGTCATCAGTGAAATGGCAAGTAGCAGCACTTTGTAGGACTCTTGGGAGGACTATGTGAAATAGTCCCTATTTCCCCAACTGGTCTTATCACCTTCGTATCTATATCCACTAGGTCTTGCCTATCCCATTATTTATCTACCTCTTTTCCTTAAAGGTAACTCACTTTTTACTTTTAATACTTACTACAGCCTCATCATAAAGAATAATATCCATGAAATCACAGTACGAAAGTGCTAGTTACGTTTTTCTATTATCAATCAAAATAAATGATGAGTAAAATTTAAAAATCGATACCACTTCACTCCAGTCGGGAAAAAACAGTGAACAAACTCAGATCGGGGGACGTTCTACAGAACAACCCTCGAGCACTTTTTGCAAGTGTCCAACCCATGAGAGGCAAGGAAAAATGGACAAATTGTTACAGATCAGAGGAGACGAAAGAGAAATAAGCACTATCAGTGGTGTGGCATCCTGGATTAGATCCTGGAACAGAAAAAGGCCCTTGGTGGAAAACATGACGACATTCAATAAGGTCTGTAGTTTCGTTAATGCTGTATCATTGTCAATTTCTTGTTCCTGATCATTGCCCTGCGGCTGCTGCCAGTGATGTTTACTTTAGAGGCTGCTGAAGAGGGGTAGAAAGAATCTCATCGCACTGTTTTGGAACTTTTCTGTAAGTCTAAAATTCCTTAATAAAAGTTTTTAAAAAATGGGTACCAGATATGCAGCCTCTCACTTTTGCCCCCTCTGTTCCGGACCTGGCAACCACTCATTAGCTTTTGTCCCTATGGATCTGCACGTTCTAGCTTTTTCCTTGGAATCCTACAACATGTGGCCTTCTTGTATCTGGTTTCTTGCACCAGGTCTTCAAGGATCACCGGTGTTGTAGCATGTATCGACACTGCATAGACCACATTTTGTTTCGCCACTAATCTGTGGAGGGACACTTGGGCCGTTTCCACCTTTTGACTGTTGTGACCGATGCACCTGTGAACATTCACATACACGTTTTTTTTAAACAACTTGTTTTCAGTTCTCAATGGGTACGGGGTTTTCCATGGGGATGATGGAAACGTTTTGGATCTAGAGAGATGTGATGGTTATAAAACATTGTGGATGTACTAAATGCCACTAACGTGTACTTAAAATGATACATTTCATGCAATGTAAATTTTATCTCAATGAGGAAATGGCGTGTCGACCACATTTTGGAAAACCTGGGCTTAGGTGAGCCCAGCACTTCTCATAGTAACGGGCCCTCAGTGAGTGTGCAAAGAGCGTTGGCCAGTGTCACGGTCATTGCCAAAGCCATGCCAGACTCCAAGAGCCCACTCCAGGGCTCTTTCTACGACACCACGCTGCTTCCACCAAGAAACTTCCTCCAAGTTTTAGCTACTACTCTCCTTCAATGTGGGAAATAAAATTCCAGGGCCCCCAGGAAACTGCCACTAGAATACCTCACTTTGTCACCCCAAAACTCTGCTTTCGCAAGACATACACCCGGCTGGCACAAACACAGCTGGCCATCGCCTCCAGGTGTCTGCTCAGAACAACACGGAGTGAACATTCAACAGACACCACGCTGGTTATCTGCTGACCAAACCCAAAACCTATTTCAGCAGTTTATTCAACAAGCCTTCCCTCCTCCGAAAAATGACTGCTTTATCTGCCCAGAACTCTACCCTACAGTTTGCTGGTGAAGTTGTAATGCCCTGGCACAGTCCAGCAGATTTTCTAGTGCCCACTCTCATTTCCTCAAAGTGCCCCGGGACGTATCTTGGTGTCTGAAATGAAAGGAAACGCCGGGCTCGTTGTGAAGATCCTAGAGCACACGCGCCAGGCAGGCGAGCATCTTCTTGCTCAGTGCTGACAAATTGGGGTTGGTTTTATCGACCGTTGTCCGCGAGCTCTTCCTCTTTCCCCATCTGTGCTGGTCGCTCTCCACCCTCTGCCTTAAGGATCTGTTCTCCACCCTTCTCAGAACTTACCTGGGCCCCAGGAGGTAGCTGGGGCTATCGCTAGGCCCCTTGCCCTGTGGCTTCTGATTGGGCGTGGCCAATAAGAGACCCAAAGGAAATGAGAGAGAGGGAGGAGAGAGGCTGTTCTCCCTTGCTCTGCTCACTCCCGTCTTCACGCTGTGGTCTGGGGAAGTCTGCATTCCTCTCTGAGCGCGGCTTCTGCTGGGAGGCTCCCGTCATACCCTACTCCTTGGCCGAAGGGCCTTGGCCATGCTGTTCCCTCCCCTGCTTCGTCAGGCTGGGGCGGTCATCACTGCCCCTGCTGCTGGCCCCTGGGCACTTTGCCCTCCCTTGTTGGTGCCTTAAACTGTGCCCCCCATGTAGGTGCCCTTCTATTTGCTAGTTTGACAAATCAGTCTGTCTGTCTGTCTGTGTATCTATCTTCCGACCTACCTTCCTCTAACACTGAACCATTTGAAAATAAGATGCTTCCGCACCGAACTGGGGCCTAGAGAGGAGGACATCCTGAAGCAGCCCTAACGGTCAAGGGTGCACATGTCTAAGTGGGACCATCCGGATGGCCATCCTCACCTTACTAGTACTGGACAGAGCACCCGAAATGTGCTGACCATTTAATGGCTCCGCTAACCCAGGGAAGCTGAGTTATCCTCCTGTTTCTGAAGGAAAAAAAGGAGAGGTAAAGAGAGATTAAATAGCTTGCCCAAGGTTATAGGAGGCTGTGGGTGGCTGGACTTGAATCCAGCTTGCAGAGGCTCCTGCCTGCTCCCCTGCCCCTCCCACCCAGAGGGGTCTAATCATGACACCATGACAAGCGACGCCCCTGTACCCGGGAGAAAAGCTTGCTGGCCCCCAGAAGGACGTCAAAGCTACAGTGTTGAATCTCCCCTCGGAACTCAAATGCATTTAGGCACGCCAAGGCTATGGGGCCAGCGGCGGAAAAGGCAACTTTAGAAGATATTCCAGGGATGAACCTCCAGCTCATTCCGGAATTCCTCAAGAGACCCGGAGCCTGTTCTGCTGCTGACAGAGGGGACTGTGGCCTGATGTAATGCACCGCGTGGAAGAGGGCTCAATTGGGATGCTAAACAGCCGTAAATGACATTGTCACCAGCCTTCATAAAGCACAGTGACTCAGAGCCCTAATTAAAATGCTGAGGGAAAAATGTAAAGAAAGGCTGCCACGGAAAGCAGTGACAGTCTGCAAAGCTGCAGGCTTACTTCTTCCAGGAAAAGCGGTGCTCCTGAGTGTGTCTCTGTGTGTGCAGGTGTGTAGCTGCATGCGAAGAGGGGGCATAGAGATGGGGAGACTGCATGGTATTCTCCTAAGAAATGCGGGAAAATTTAACACAGAGGAAAGCCTAACTAAAGCGATTCTGGCCGCCTGACTTTTTATTATGAAATATTTACAGAGAAAATCGAATAGCACAACATCTATAAACTTCCAACTGGATAGATTTGATGACTAACGGCATTTGTTGTACTTGCCCTGTCTGTCTATTGCATCTGCTGGTCAGTGGATCCACACATCCATCCTTCCATCAATCCATCATTTCTCTGACCCTGTCTGTCTGCCTGCCTACCTACCTACTTATCCATCTATCCATCTCCCCTCTCCCTCCCTTCCTCCCTTCCTCTGTCCTTACCTTTTATCTACCTCTGTCTCTCCCTTTTTCTCTCCCTCCCTTCCTACCTGCCTAATTACCTATCTTTCACATTGAACTATTTGAAAATAAGGTGCTTCAGCCCTAAATTGTTAAGAATGCATAATCTAAGAATAAATATAGGCTCCCACAAAACCCACAATACTGCTGTTATACCTAAGGAAGTTAACTATACTGGCAAAATCGTACCAAATATCCAGGGAAGGTCATTTTTAAAATAATGCTAATCTGAGTAGTAAATCTCATCCCTACCGCCTAGGAGTGAGAAGTCAATCTACCGCACAGAAATTGGCTGTCAACGGTTCTTGAGCGGGAAGATTTTTGGCTTCATGGGAGCTGGTTCCTGTCATCAGTCTCAAGATGAAGTGTACAGGATACACTGCTTGACTTAGACACCAGTTGGGAACCAGACGAGAAATCCACCATGTTGTTTTTAAAGACAGCCCTCCTCAACACTAAATCTTCACTATTTCATCCAATGTAATCACCCGTTTTAACCGCAAAATGTGGTTCCTCATGACTTCCTGCTGTTTCTGAAATGCAAATACACCTTAACAGCCTAATTGAGGTATGGCCATTCAAAAAGAAGTATCTTAATTTCTGAAGGCAAGTCTTGAAGAACGTACCGCGGAGAAAGGCTGGGTGTGGAAGGCGACGGTTAAGGAAACCACATATATCTATGTAGTTTGTTGCTAAAAAATAATCAGAAGGCAATAAAAATATCAATCCAAAAGAAGAATCCATCCGGTCTCCTTTTATAGTGTGCTTCGTGGGAAATAAAGGGACTTCATTTCAGTGACTGTCATATCGGGGGGAAGGGACAAATGATGGTCTTTCCAGCTAAGACTTATCTTGGTAAACTAGCACATAGATGTTATCGACCCTTTCTTCGTTACCTGACTTCTGGTACCTGAATGTAATTGGTTTTCATTTTCCTTATTGAATATTTTAGAGCTAAGAGACTGCTTCAAAAATCAAAGAGAAAAATATGCCCAAAATATGTCAGCTGCTATCAAGGATTATTCTAATTTACCCCTGGAGGTTACATTTTTATGCTTAAAATTCCTGGAGTGAAATACAGCACAATGTGATCGGCGTGGCCCTTTCAGTGACCAAAGAGGATGGACTGGCCACATCGTTTGCCCCGCGGTGTTCTGGTCTTTGGCAAGCTGCTCCCTTTCTCAGATGCTGGGAGTTCTGGAGGGTAGGGACGGTGTCTTCTACTTCTTTATGCCCCAAGCCTCTCTTACGGGGCCTGGCCAGACGCTGGGAGTTGGGGCTTGCTTGTTAGATGCAGCAGCAGGTCTCCCGACTTGAAGACGCCACATCCTCTAGCTGACGAACACTGGATGTTCACTGACGTTATCTGAAGGTGGGCAAGCTTTATGAGTTCACAAGCTCCCTTCTTCATTTCTACCTGGAAAGAGGTTCCAGAAAGGCCCACCTTTTTAATCCTCACGGTAGCCATTTAGCCATCAGGTTTTGCACGAAGAGGAGTCCTGAGTGTTATTTGAGGCTGGTAGGCAATGGCTCCCGGCAGAAGCCGGGACACTTTTCAGTCAACCCCTGGAAACCTGTGGCATTTCTCGCAGGTGCCTTTAGTCCAAGGCTCCCAAAGCATTTTGGATAGCCCAAAGGAAGGCCCTTGTTTTCTGGGGAATCCCCATAGACAAGAGGTGATCTTATAATGGTGCGTGACAGCAAATGGGAATCAAAGGTGGGGACAAAGAGAACGCTGCCCAGGCTGAAAATGGAAACTTTGCTCCTGCAAGGGACTCTGTGTTTTCAGTCCTCACAGAGCAGCCTTTCTTCTACGAACTGTCATCAGATAACACAAATGCAATCGACAGACAAGAATTGGACATATGTTTGTCTCGGATAAGGCACAGAGTGTTATGATTTAACATGCCTTAGAGGGACATTAGTCTAGGGGTTGCAAACTGAAATGTCTTGAAGGGCCAGGTGAGACATAAACAATATTTAATGGTGGGACCTGTGGTCTAAAGTCAACAACAGCAAAAATGACAAAAACCAAACTAAACCAAAGTGCAAGCCCAGAGCAACCAAAAAAAACACACCTGCAGGTTTGCAAACGGAGTCGCCCTTGAATTCCAGCCTTCTCATTTCACGGAAGAGAAAATTGGGGTATCCAAAACTGAAAACTGGCTAACTAAAGGAGCCTCTCCCTTTTGCATTTCTTTTCTTTGTTCTGATCGCTGAGATCGGCCTGAGACCGGTCCCTCTCCAGAGTTACACAACCATGATCTCACGGAATCCTCCTAACAACCCCACGCAGTGGTGGCGGCCCCGCTCTCTGGATGACGCGCCTGAGGCTCAGGGAGGCTAATGCACTCACCCTGAGGCACCGATTCCGCAAGTGCCCGAGCCTGGTGTCACAGGCTTCCCCAGATGCTGTCCTCTTTGGATTTTCAGTGTGGCGCTCTGCCTTCTGACTGGGACCTGACCCAGCTTGGCACCAGAGACCCTGTCGGGGAGAGGGTGCTACAGATCAGAAGGCGAGCTGCGTCGATGCTGCTTCCTCTGAGAAGCCCTCCCTGATACCCCACCCAGTCACCCCTCCTGGGTGTGGCGGCTGCATCTCACCGCGACCTCTCTTGGCAGAGACCTCACATCTGCTACAAGGCTTGTTCGGTGCTCGCTGCCCGACCAGACCACAGGCTGCCTCAGAGCGGGCCCCATGCCACCTTAATCTGGGCACCTGTCCTTGGGGCCCGACACAAGGCCTGCTATTTAACACTCATCATTACACACTTGACAAATGTGCTGACGTCTGCCGCAGAACCCCAGACAACTGCTGCACAGCTCCAGTTTATCACCACTAAATACGGCTATGCCAAGATCCCCGTGTGCTGTACCCTGTTGGCTATACTTTTGCTGGGGACTTGGGGGCATTTTCTGCCGACATTTAACACGGTCATGTGGACTCAATTTTCCAGACTTGCGGGATGCTGCCCGTCAGTCTCCTTCCCTCGGAATGGGTATGTGAGCAACGTAAACACATGCAGAACTCGGAAAGGTCGGAGAGGGCGAGGCGGCTATTGAAATGCGCTCAAATCAATGGCTTTGATGAAACCAGTGGTAGTTAGACAGGGTTTATTAGTTCCTGTGATTACTTGGTTCCTAAAGTTACACCCGACAGGTCACTTGTAAAAGGAATTTCCTCTTTGAGAGGGCAGATCAGTCAGCCCACGGGGCTGATGCCTGACATCAGATGTGGACCCACGGCTGGTGTGCAGTAAGGGCAAGGTGGAAGGAGTCACGCTCAGTCTCTCCAAGCACTTTGTCTAGCCTATGGCAACCATCGGGAAGTGGATGGAATTAAATTGCCTTTAGGTTCAGAATCTATGGGGATTCTCTGCACTGATGCAAATGTGGCGTTCTATATGAGCAATGGGTGAAGAGTTAACACATGGAGGGTCTATCCCGGCTTTGTCAGTGCTGTGCTGTGGGGCTTTCAGCAAGTCGCATACCTTTTCTGGGGCTCGGTTTCCCCATCTGTAAAGTGAGGGTGATGGACAAGAGCTGAGGGGCATTAAAATCTCCTGGAGGAGGCTCATTAAAAATGACTTCGCTCTCCCCTGGGGACACCGATTTGTTAGGTCTGAGTGGGATCTCTTGTCTTTTAACTAGCACTTTGGTGGACTCAGATGCTGATAAGTCCATTGGGCTGATGTCTGGCAGTTTCTAGATCCGATGATGTCTGCATGCTGTCGTGTGTTAGAACGAGAAAAATGGTCCTGTCTACCAGCACCACAGCCTTCGTGTTGGTAACCACACGAACTGACACGGACCCACAGCGGGAAGCACGTCCCTTTGTTCGTACTGGCCAGAGGAAAAGTGGTCCTGGAATACCAAATTCAACTTCTGCATGATCTACTTTCTAATGGAAAAAAGCCCCAGTTCTAAGGAGTACAATTGACATCAGTGGCTCTCAGCGATGATCCAGGGCTCAGACCCACAGAAACTGTGTAACAGGCAGTGCACTGAGTCTTGTCATAAGACATCTCAAAACATATGCCCAAGAAGGTAGCACAGCCAAGCCTGGGTGTGCTCATAAAACTCAGCTGCACTGATCCCCAGATCTTCCTGCATCCTTGAAAATCAGCACCCCAAAGCAGGGAAGTTTTTGACCACTGTCTGGGTGGTACCTTGGACAGCGCCTTGCAGCGCCTTGAAGTGTACCCATTGCTCCAGAGACCCTCCAAAAGCAGCGTATCCCTCCAGGCTACTCCTAGCCTCTCACCTTTCCCCCGTGGGGTCCTTCTCAACGGAAAACTCAAACTGGGGCAAGGTGGCGGTTTTTTTGGCCATCTGGGGAAAAGGAAGAAGAGGCAGGAAGAGCAAAGAGCAGACTAGTTTGGAAACCATGTCCCCACTATTGGCCCCAAATGGACGATACAAAAGACTTCCTTCTGGGGTTCCCTGGCTTGTGTAACCACCAATCTTGGCATAAAACTATTGTTTCCAGGACAACTTTCACATACATTGTCATAAAATCTTCAAAACAACCCCTCGTAGAAGGTATTGTTCTCATTTGGCAGATAATGGACCTGAAGCTCAGAGAGGTTAAGTAACCAACCAGAGGTCACACAGCCATGAAGTAAGCTAAGCTTGGCTTCAAGCAGAGGTCCTTACCAGATCTCTTTACTGTGTTGCTTGCTCTTTTTCTACCTGGTCTGGGGTTTTGGAGGAATCACAGTTTCTGGAGACAGAGTTGTGCCCCTGACTGTTGGGGTAGCCACTGACTGAGCAGATATATCAGGAAATGAAGCTGTGTGTGCTAAGGGAGGAGTACCCATCAGAATGCTTACTTGCCCAGGAGCGTGTAAAAAAAAAAGGTCCAAAAATAAGAAGTCCTAAACCAGGACTGAGATCTCTGACTGTGCCACTTCCCAGCGAGGTGGCTGTGGGCAGGTCGCTTGGCTTGCCCAGCCTCAGTATTCATATCTGCAAAATGGGACTCACATCACTGCGCTGGCGACCTAGGGGAGCTTTGGGGAGTATTCCTGAGGATATTCCAGGAATGCCTTGCGTGTGACAGGGCCCTGAAGATGGCCCAGAACTGTGTGTCCTTAGGGGCTTCTGAAATCTGGGCTCCTGGAAAAAGCAAGGGTGCCGGTCGTGGACACTGTGGGTCAGCACGTCTCCCTTCGGATACCTGCCATGGTTTCTCAAATCTGCCTGCTGAGGTACCTCTAGGCAGAGGAGAAAGGAAGCCACGCCTGCAGGCCGGGCATGAGGCTTCTTCCCTGTTTTATCTAAATTCAGAATAACAGCGGGGGGAACCAGTGCTGCCTTGTGTCTTGGTGAACCCGCAGGGTTTGCCTAACCCTGATTAGAGAAATGTGGAAGAAAGAGGGGAAGTTTTCCTTCATTTCCCTGGGGCTAGCCCGAGGGTCCGGTCCCTTCCTCCCCTCTCCCAAGGTCCTGGAGAAGGAAGCCTGAGGATGCTCCTTGTACACTCTAGCCAGCGCTGCACCTCTGCCCAGGGACGCCCTAGAGGCCCTTCTCGTGCTGCTCCTTCTGCGACCTTCTGGAGCCCGAGCTCCCGGGTTGAGCTGAACTGTAAGGGTTTTGTCTGCGGGAAAGAACCTGTGGGTCCCACCGGAGGTGAGGGCAACCTACTGCCACCTGGGAGGGGTGGACCCCCTGTGCCTTTGGGCAGGAAACCCCAGGCCATCAAATCTCCTGGATTGATCATGGAGCGTTAAAATCAAAATACCAGCAGTGTATCCCATGAATTGAGCACTCGCTGTAAGCTCTATGTTCACATTCATACTTTTTAAATAAGGTCCTCACGACAGTGCCACGATAAAGGTATGCATTGTTTTCCCCATTTTACAGAAACGAGAACGCTGGCTTAGAGAGGTGAAGGGACTTCCCTAAGGCCAAACGACAAGTATAGGGTCAATCTCAGATGAGGACCCACGGGTACCCCTTGGAAGCGTCTGCCCTAGCGCTAGAGCCTTCTTCTCCGTGCACAACTCTCCTCTCTGGGTGCCCACCCTGGACAGCGTGTCAGAGCGAGTGCTCCAAGAGCCGAGAGCAGCGGCGGCACTGGTCACAGTGCCCTGGGGGTGGGCGCAAGGGTTTCACAGTCTCTAGGGCGCGGTCCGGAGAGCCTCCTCTGGACGCTTGGGCGCCAGGGACCCGTAGGGTGGCCCTGGAATTTGGATCTCGAAGGGACCCTATTTCTACCCTTGGCCACCTGGAAGCAAACCTCGCGCTCAGTTCACACTGTCCGGCTTCTGATCCCAGTGAAGTGTACCCCTCGCTAGGCAGGGAGACGCACCGGGAGCCCTAGAGCCTCTTTCGAGCGGGAGGTACAACTTTCCAAGGTTCTGGGAACCAGCGCTCTTACACCCCTATCTCACTGAGTCAGAAGAAGTAAGAGGAGCGGGAGACCCTTCCATTACCGCGAGAGCGCAACGAGGATCCTCGCAAAGTTGGAAACCAGGCAGGAGAAACGTTCTAAGGAGCAGAGCCCGCCCAGTCTCGGGCCCCCTAAGGAGTCCGCCATTACCCGGGCACGCAGGGGCCATACCTCAGAAGAGCTGGGCACGAAGGAAAGCTTAAAGTTGGGGTTGGGAAGGTGCACATATCCCCAGGGACTGGCATCCCCCAGCCTCGGCTGCCCGCTGTGGGTGGCAAGCGGTGCCAAAGGTTCCGCCATTAACGTCTGCGCACAGCTTGGAGCGGAGCGCAGCTGGAGGGGCACGCAGGTCCCTGCAAAGTTGGAGCGGGGTGGGCGCGATGACCTGCGGGGCCAGAGACCCCTGCTTGGGGCCGCCCGTGGGGAGGAGAACGTGGCTGCCCAAACCAACTTGGGACTCGACAAACCCCGCGCCTCTCTCAGCACTGGGGGCTCGCGCGGGAGTGGTAGCCAGAGCGGACAGGGAGGGGACTCGAGAACTCACCTGCCACCAAGCCGGGCGGCATCGAAGCCGCCTTTTCGAGCTGAGCACCCGCCCGCCCGCTGGTCCGTGCGCCAGCTCGCCTCTTCCTCCTCCTTCTCCTGCTTCTCCTCCTCCCAGTTCCGAATCCTCCCGTCCACCGCCCTGCGCGGCTGGAGGGCACCAGGCGCAACCCCTCACTCTCCGGTAGGAGCCTCCTCGCGTCCTTTCCCCTTCCGCTCCGCTTTGTGCTTCTCTGATCCCTCCCCACCCCCTCTCGCCTAGCCCCCACCTCTCTCTTGTCCCCTCCCCTCCCTCCACCTCAGCGAACCCAAGTTCGGGACAGAGGCTGTGGGCTTCCCCCGCACAGTGTCCAGCGCCCTGCGCGCGCGCCCCTGGCTCACCCAGTCCTGCCGGCGCTTGCCTGCCGCTTGGCCGCCCCTCGGAGGAGCCGCGGCGCTAAGTAGTTCCTCGCCTAGCGGCTGGAAATGTGGCATAAATATGTAGGGACTGAGCTGTGAGCTCAGCGAGGGTCGTGAGGGGGAATTTATTTCTTAATGTCCCTCCTTTATCCTATCATCGCTGAAACGAATTAGCGGTGACGTCCAACCCGGCTGGTTTATGGGTGTGGGGAGGAGACGTCGCAACCCTCATTAAAAGAGCCGCTCTGGGCTCCAAAGCATACATCTTTTATATAACCTAATTTCCATTTTTTTTTTCTATCAGGAAACACACACACGTCAGGGCAATTTCTGGGAGCCTGGAGGGGGCCGAATGTAGTGGCCACAGGGCAGCTCCTGTCCAGCAGCACGGACCCCCCATGGGAGGCAGGGAAGGCTCCTTCCGTTTCTGCATCAGTGCTGGGATAACATTCCTTAACCGGCCAGTGGGGTGCACCGTCTCCGGTGCTGGGTAGGGCTGGGAGCCCCCAGGACCCCCTAGGAGATCGCTGCCTGAGCTCAGGCCCTGGCTCTTGAGTGGGCAGACCGGGAGACTGGCAGCCAGTTCTGGAAATGCTGCCTTGGCCAATCTTCCCTGGAACAGGACTTAGGCCTGGCAGCTGGGGAGGAGGGAGCAGGGCAGGGACAGGCTCACCTGTGGCCTGGTAGACCTGCAGGTGGGGAGAGGCCAAGGACTGGGCTGGGGGAGGGGAAGATGCAGAGAACCAAACTCTCCTTCCTTTCTTAGGGGCCCTGCCATATGGGTAACCATATAAACCCATCTCAAAAGCTGTCTTTTCCTGGGCAGATTGCACAGGATTTTGCATTTCAGTGTTGCTGCTGCTCACACACTCTTGGGGAAATGGGGGAAATCGAGGGGAGAGAGAATTCAGACACACGCACTCCCTCACACACACTCGATCTCAGCACCTGGCTCTGGGTGGCTTGCCCCCTCCCAGCGTCACCCAGGGGAGCAAGCCCACTCAGGCTGGGAGCTGTGCCCGGAAGAGGCAAAGAGGAAACACCAGCCCTCTTTGTCACTAATAAACGCTTTTCACACTGTCTTGCACGTCAAGCAGGAGAGAAGGGGGTGTGACTTTGGGAGCGGGAAGAGGGGTGTGGGGGTGAAGAGGGGAGGGAGGAATAAAGAGTACGCTGGCAGGGGTGCCTGGAGGTCTGTTTCTGTCTTCAACAAGCTGGAAGGAAGAAATCCCCTTGGCCCCTGGGCTCTGTCACTCCCTGCCTGACTGTGCCGCAGGGGGCAAGTTCCAAGCCTCGGTCTCCCCAGTGGTGAAACGGGCCTGGGGTTGCTGTGAAGATGTGCACAGTGATGATAACTGGCGAAGTGCTTGGCGTAGTGCCTGGCATATAGTAAATGCTCAGTAAACAGGAACCAAAAATAATAACGACGATGATGAGAATAAGAACAGTGACATAAAGGCTGGCTGGGGCATCCCAGGGAAGCCGGGCTACAGGGGAGCCCTTCGGGCCCGAGCCGGCTTCCCCTGCCTGAACCATTTCAAAGTTGAGTGCTGGGCTTCAGTGGTGTCACACTCAGAACACTGCTCCCCGCAATTACCATGGCAACTGGGGAAAATCAGGAAGCCAGGGGGAAGGGAAGCTACTCTCCCACTGGGCTGGTGGCTCACCTGCTCTGACAGGGACCATGCCTGCCCACGTTCAGGTCGGGCCAGAAGAGGCCCACCTGGGGGCACCTCCTGTCCTGGAGCACCAGCTGTTTTGAAAAGGGGGAGAAGGGTGCTTGATGCACAATGGGCAGCCACGAGATGGCGGGGTCAGGGCCGAGGCTGGACTGCGCCTGTAGAAGGCAGAGACGGCCCGGGTTTGGGGAAAGGGGGGCAGAAACCCCGCTCCCCTAATCTCGTGCTCGACATCAGGTGTCCTGATGCGATGCAGAGCAAACACCGGTAAGACTGTAGGTCCTGAAGCAGAGATTTGGAAAGACAGCGCCTCTGAGCCCGGGCGGGAGCTGGTCATCACAAGGCTATGCTTGTGGGTATAGGGGAGAGAGGGAGAGAGAGAGAGAGAGAGAGAGGGAGAGAGAGGGAGAGAGAGAGACAGAGGGAGGAGCAAGACTCCCTCCCATCACCCTGGTTGTTTCCGTAGGCTTAGGGAACTAGGAAAAATACTAGTTGTGGCCATAGAAAGAATAATGGCTAGCTCATATTGAGCCCTGAATATTTTGTCAGCCTTGAACCAAGCAGTTCATAGGAACATCTCATTGACTCATCATAAAAATCGCAGGAGATGACACCTCTTCTTATTCCCATTTTACAGAGGGGAAAGCAGAGGCTCTGAGAGGGGGAACTTGCTCCAGGTCACGCCGTGAATCGGTGGTAAAGGAGCTATGAGGGCTCTTCCTGCCCCCCCGCAGGGCCAGGGGAATGATGATTCCGAGCTGTCTTTTGGGGTGGCAGGGGAGGACCTGGCCTTTGGGGACACACCCCTTTGCTTATGCTGGACCGGGACCCCAGAGAGCTTCAACTGGTGCTGAAAGACCAGAGACTCCTAGCCACGTGGTGGTCCTCACACTATGCAGATTGACAGTGTCCCCAAAGCTCCTGGGTGTGCTGGCTCTTGAAGCCTTTCCCCTTAGAAGCTGCCCAGGCATCCCCTATAACCTGATGCCACCAGGACCCCCTTGGTTTTCAGGGGAAGACGTTGATAATGCCACCCTTTTCCCAGATTCAAGAAGCTGAGACAAGTCCAGGTCTCACTCAGCACAGAGCAAGCTCCCCCTAAACGGTCACCATGATAACAGTTATTCTTAGATCTTCTCTTGGGCTCATAGCCTCCGTCCCCGTGTGGATGGCAAGGGGAGTAAATGCCTCTCCCAGCTGAAGAAAGGCTGCCCCCTCTCCCCACTCCTTGTCACCTGGACCCTAACCAGTCCCCACCCAGCAGCATAGAGGTGGCCTCTGGGGGGAGCAGTCTCTGGCAGAGCCAAGGGAAAGAGAGGGAAGAAGGAGGTTCTCCGCTGTGGCTGCCACCGAGGGGGTAATACATTATCCAGGGCTAATGAAAACATAATTATCTTCTTTTGGCTGCAGAGAAGGGCTAATTTAATAGGCTGCGATCGAAAGGCATCTGCTGAATTCACCCAGCAGTGAAAACACTTGAAGGGCTTGAGCGGTGGGGGCGGCAGGGCACAGCGCGGCTGGCCAGGTCCTGCAGCTGTGTCAGGGTGGCAGCTGCCCCGGGGAAGGGGGACAGGGCGGTGCAGGGCAGAAGCAGCAGAGGGGGTGTGGCAGCCAGCAGGTGTCCTATGAACAGACAGACTGGGCTATTTTCCTGCTGTGTGATCCTGGGCCGGCCACTTCTTTGCCTCGCTGAGCCTCGGCTTCCTCATCTGTAAAATGGGGTTAATCCTGCCTCCCTCCTGTAGTCTGGAAGGAATAGATGCGAAATGTGCAAGGTGTCCTGGGACATTCTCGGTGTGTGTTTAGTAGAGCTTTCCCCCTTCTGATGCTCTGCTGGGCCAGTTTTACGTAGAGGGCTTAGCACAGACATACCCTCTTGGGAAATGTCCCTGCTCTGAGCTCCCACAGTGCCTTTTGTTAACACAACACACCTTAGAATATGTGGCTCCTTAATGCTGGACCGAGACAAGCTCTGCAAGGTGGTGGTCTGCCTCATTTCTCCCTCCAAGCCAGTGCTTCTCAAAGCACGTTCCCTGGGCTTGGGGCTCAGCATGCCCTGGAAACTTATTAAAAATGCCAGTTTTTCAGACTGATGGTTACCAGAGGCGAGGGGGGTGGGGGACTGGGTGACAAAGGCGAAGGGATTGGGAAGTACAGTTTGTTACTTACAAAATAGTCACAGGGCTGTAAAGTCCAGCATAGGAACTACAGTCAGTAATATTTTAATGACTATGCGTGGTGCCAGGTGGGCACCGGGAATGAGGGGCAATGCTTTGTACAGTGTATGATTGTGTACACTGTGCTGTAAACTGAAACTAGTACAAAATACTATTAAATGTAAAAAAAAAAAAAGAGAGAGAGAGAGAGAGAGAGAAATGCCAGGTCTTGGGCCCTGCGTCCAACCTGCCGAACCAGACACTCCCGCGGGGACCTAGCAATCTCTGTTGGACACACGCCCTCCAGGAGACCCTCATTCACGTTCCAGTTTGAGAGCCTCTGCTCGACCAAAAACCGAGTTGACGTTTGTTGAACATGTGAGGGATCCAGCTATGTAACAGCCACTCTCCCTTATTAGCCGTCACCTGTATGCCAAACCCGGTGCCTTAGGTCAGCCGACCCTTCAGCCACGCTCTTCTTACCTCACCAGCCCTCTCACTCCTCTGGCCTCTGTCCTGAGGTGAAGGCCCACGGAGGGTATTGGGAAGCCTCGTAGGTGCCTTCTGTGTACCCCCCATTCCCATTGCACATAGATGCCCCTGCCCTGAAGCCACTCCCCACCCTACCCTGGCCCAGCCCACCCACCCAGGGTCTCTGATTTTGGAAAAGAGTCCAGCTGTCAACCCTGTCTGTGGGTGCTTGGCTAGGGAAGTCACTCAGGCATGCTTATGCAGGATTGTGCTTCTTGGTCAGCCTTGCAGTCAGGGAGAGAGGGAACAGCATCGTGGAAGGGTCCTCGGAGATGGCTGTCCTCAATCTGGGCATTTTACACATGGGGAAGCCAAGGCCCAGGGAGGTTCAGTGATTTATCTGAGGGCAACAGCCTGTCAGCGGCCCGTCAGATCCCTATCCTGGCTCTCAGATCAGAATGCTGGTTCTGGGGCCCCCAAGGGGGGAAGAGGGGTCACCACAGCGCCCTGGGGTCCTAGGGGAAGGCAGGCGGGCAGGGCCAGGGAGCAGAGTTATCTGGGAATCTAGAAACATCAGGAGGGGTGGGGGTGCCACAGTCCCTGGGATAGGTGCTGACTAGTCAACATCCCCCCACCACCACCCTGGAACATTCACAGAACTCTGGCAAGGAAGAAAGGGGGAAGAGCCCTTTAAGGCTTAAAGAGACAGCTTGGGCATAAGAAAAAGCACTGGATTTGAAGCTGGAACAACTGACTTCCGGTCCTGGCTCTGCCACGCGTGGGCTGCATGAGCTTGGGGGAACCACTTAGCATCTCTGGGTCTTAACCAGAAGACTGCAAAGTCCCTGAAACTATGTGCAAAACCAAGTACAAATGTGTTTCTGTGGTAGAGGGTTCATAAGTGTCCACTGGCTTATTGAAGGGGCCTGAGATCCTGAAGAAGCCAAGAACAACTTAACTAGATAGTCACTCAGGGTGCTTTCATGGACAAAACGAAGGCAGTTCTTGCCCGAGAAACCTCCGCTGGCTGGTTTGCAGGTACCCTTAGCTCTACGCGGACAGGTCCGGCAGCGAGGCAGTTCCCGGAATGACCGACAGATGGCCCTAAACCTTCACTGTAGCCTTTCTGTTTTCCTGAGACCTGCCAGGTAGGTCCCAGCTTCTGTTTTCTCAGCTTTGAGACCACGGGCCTGGGTCTCCACTCTGCTGAACTGACTGGAGTGGGATGAGATTGCTGGGCCACTCCGGGGGCTGTCTGTGTCTTCTGGGTGCCACCCCATCTTGTAGTGTCTGTCCATAGAGGAGGTGTCAACAGGGATATGAGGGTGGGGGCATTAGGGTCTGGGGGAGAGGAGGGGTGGGGGACTGGAGCACCCGACAGGACCAGCTGACAAATAGAAAGGAACCCTAAGGTTGCTGCTCATACCCCCAATTTAGTCCTTGCATTCTCCCCAGCATCCCCAGTACAGGGCTCCCTACGTATGTTCCCCATCTCAACTCAAGTCACTGTATCTCAGAATTCTCTAAACCTGGGGTGCCTGATGGGCTGTCACACTGGGGTGGGAAGGGCCAATCGAAGCATTTGCATTATGAAGTCGATGGCAGGGAGAAACAGCCAGTGCTTCCAGGGAACTGATGCAGTGGGCCGGGCCAGACATCAGGGAGCGATGGGGCCTGTGGCTAACTGGAGTGCAGGTCCCACCCAAAGGCATTCACATTCAAATGTTTTCAAAGCAATGTTCCACCAAACGAGACCACTTTGGTCGCTGGTGTGAGGACTCAGACCAAGAAAATAGATTTCAGTGCCTGCGAGTAGAAGCGTTTAGTGCAAGGTCGTAATCGGAACATAACGCGTGGTCCTTAAATCAGCAGCTGCGTAAGCATTGCGTGAGAAGGAGAATACCAGTTCCTGGATGCTGCTTCCAGAGATTTTGAGTCTGTAGGTCTCAAGCGGGACCCAAGAGATTGTATTTTTAGCAAGCTACTCAGGGGAAACTGAGGCAGGTGGCCTTCTGGTCCCCAGCAAGCTATTCTTCTGTGCCAGTAAGGCACCCCAGTGAGCTGGCTGGCTCCTCATTCTCAGCTTACAGACACTTGAAGTTCAATGACACAGCATCAGCAACAATGGCATTGCCCTCCCCCATCAAAGCAGAGACCTCTTGCAATCCTGCGCCGCGCCCCTCACCCCCATCATAGCACAGACAGGCACAGAAAAGATGAAAGATGACACACCTGGGCTTATTTCTACGAATCAGGAAAATTCTGAGACCAGTTCCTGGAAGAGGGTCATGGGGAGGTGGTGGGGGAGGAGCAGGTAAAAGTCCAGCTCGGTGTCCTGCAAGCTACCGAAACCAGGGCCAAGGTATTTGACTCCTCATCCTCCCTCCACTCTGTGATGTTGGGCAAGGCCCCCTCTCCTCTCTGGATCTCTGTTTCCCCATCTGTAAAATTAAGGAAGTTGGACTGGAGCGTAACTTTGGTTCCAGGACCCCCTCGGGCTCTGCAGCGGTATCTTGGGGGATGCAGGTTGTGCAGGTGCAGGGAGGGAAACTGGGGAAGGAGACCGTGGACCCCCCATCTCCTCCTCCATTCAGTGTTGATGTGTGTTTATCTATGTGTCTGGCTTTCTCATTTAGCTTTCATTTGAAAAACCTACTTGAGAGCAACTGGTCTGGGAGCTCTCCGTGGAATCTTCTGTTGTCCATTTAATTATGCACCACCCCCTCTTTTTGGCGAGCCGTGTGCCAGGCACTGTGCCAGGGGCTGGGGCAGCTGAGGCCCCCCAGGCGGGATCTCTGCCACCTGTGGCGCTCCGTCCAATGGGCCGAGCCAGGCACGCTCACGGTTCATGAGCAGTGGCCACCCAGCCTGCTAGCACCCTGACACTTGCAGTCTACGCTGCCCCGAACCTCAGAAAGGGATCCTGTCAGCCTCACCCTGGCCTGTAAAGCCTTAATGAGAGAACCCACATTATTCCCCCAGCTGACAGCCCAGAGCTCCATTAGCTTCATGTGTTTTGGCATTTGATTTATTCAAACAGACACGCGAACAAACTGTCTCATACTCTTGTCTAACTGTGTGGAAGAGGGGTGCGTGCAAGAATAGAGTGTGACCCAAAAGCCTTGGATTTGGTCCTGGGGTTTGCACTTCCAGTGGTGTGACTGTAGGCAGGATAACGACCCTTTCAGGGCCTCAGCTTGCTCATCACCACAAGTGGGGTGATGGTATTCCCTGCCTCATAGGGTTGGGAGGATTAACCGAGGGGATGTATGCGAAGCCCTTGGCACAGTCTTGGGCACGTAGTACACTCTCAATAAATGAGAGCTCCTCCTCCTTTTATTATTATTAATTTGGGTGGGGTTCTTGTCTCCCCTTTGAAATTAGAGCTCTTGTGGGGTACGAGCCACGTCTGGATCCGTTTCCGATGTTCTCCGCTATGAATCGCAGTTTGCTACCTCGTCCCATGCATTCAATAACCGAGTCAGGACAGCTGCTCTGCAACAGTGGCTCTGCAAGTGTCGTCCCCAGACCAGCAGCGCCACCTGGGAACTATTGAAAAACACAGATTTTCTGGACCCACCCCTGACCTACTGAATTGGCAGCTCTGGAGGTCAGGCCTGGCAATCCGAGTTTCAATAAACCTCCAGCGACTCAGGTACGTTTTCACCTTTGAGAATCACTTCTCGACACCAGTGATTTCCAAACTTGTTTAAGCTGGGATGCTATTTTTAAAAATGTTTTCCAAATGCAACTGTAGGCAGAAGCCAATATATACAATAAGTGAAAAAGGAGCTACTGAGGAACCTTGAGGGAGGGGGCAAGACCCCTGCCTGGCCTGGCCTCCTCCAGGGAGCCCCTGACCTCCCGGAACACAATGTAAAAAGCATCGCCTGGCCGTTTGTAATCTTCTTACCCATCCATCCATCCACGGACCCACATATCCGTCTATAGACAGATAGTCGGCACAGGAGGATGTTTAGGTGTTATTAATGATGACAAATAAGAGGTATGATGATCGTAAACACTCAGATAAACACTCAGCGGCACGTGGGCCCTTACTACATGGTTAACACTGCTCCTATATTAATTAACTCTCACCCACGTGGGAAGTGGCAGAACCGGGATTTGAATCCAGGAGAACTGGCCCCAGGGTCTCTGCAACTAAATACGACGTTATGTTCGCTGGCGTTGAGAGGGAAGGGGGAGAGGGAGAAGTCTGGGGCACAGGAAAATGGGGTAGCAACTGACAAATAAGCTAATCTTCACTTATTCAAGATTACCATGGTTACCATTTTTTGAGCCCTTACTACAGGCCATGCTAACCCACCTTAATCATAGCCACCCTGTGAGTTGGGTGTTATGGGCCTACTTTTGGGGGAACTGAGTCACAGAGAGGTAGAATTACCTGCTCAAGGACCCACAGCTAAGCAGCAACAGCTCCAGACTTTGAACCCAGGTTTATTGGACTTCCAACATCTACTGATCTTAAGGCTGAAGTGAAGCCCTAGAGGTTGGAATGATCTCAGGGCAAGAGGGCCCACTGACTAGATTTTGGGCCAATGTTGGGTTGACTCAGACCTAGAGCCAAATAGAAGACAAAGAGATAAAGAGGATAAATGACGGAAGTGGGGGCCCTTCCTGAACTTTCCAGCCCAGGGTGTCCACGTCGCTGTTGTTCCCCACCAGCTGATATGAGAGAATTAGAGAGAATTAGAGAGAGTGAAGCCAGAAAGACGGAGCCAAACCCAGACTCTGCCTCTTGCTTGCTGTGTGGCCTTGGGCAAATTACCTAACCTTTCTGAGCCAGTATCTATCTGCCTTTCAAAAACTTTGAAAAGCCACCTTAACAAACAGCTATATGGCGCCTGATATGAGTAGGCATTCAACCAACATCCATTCACTCATTGATTCATTCAATAAATATTTACCATAGCACCTCCCGGCAGCACCCCACTCATACCCCCTTGGCACCTACCACTCCCACACAGGCTGATCCAACTTCCAGCTGGTAGCACCTGCAACTCCTTTGCAGAAGAAATGTCAGGGAATTAGCATAGCCCCCACAAGTACCCTCGACCAATGACTGACGGGGCGTGGGGTATTTGTGCCGTTGAGTGGGTAACTCTGAGCTGTACGGGTTATTGAGATGGGCTCTGAGGACCGCCCTGCATGATTCAGCTCCCAGTCCACCAAGGTAACTTGCCTGGGAACACACCTTTCCCTGGCTGCTTCGCTTTCCTGTCTCACCACCCCCTGCTCCCCGTGGTGTTTTCTGGGATCCCCTTCCAGAGAAATCCCTTGCATGCCAGTCCTCCTCTGAGTCCAGTCTGCTTCTGGGAGACGGAAACAAAAACGCAACTAAGACATCGACTAAATTCCTACTACGTGCCCCACACCAGACTCCATCCGGTGCCTAGATTAATGAATGATTAACTGGACAGACACAGTCCCTGCTGTCAGGATAATATCTATAGTCAGGCCATCAGAGGGAACAGAAAACAAAGAATCCCATAAAAAATTATTGTAGTCAGGAGAGGAGGTCCCTTCTTCTCTCTCTCCTGCCCTCAGAGAATGCAACGGCCCACTCTTAGAACACAGCCAATTCTTCCCAGAATTGTAATTATTTTTCCTTGACCACCCAATAATAAGCGTTTTGAAGCCAGATTCCACGGCTCGCTGCTCATGTATTTTTTTCCCCTACAAAGGCCTGGCCCAGTGCTTTGCACTTTTTCACCAGAAAAATATTCAGTGAGCACCCGGCGTGTGTTCCAGGCGGTGGGGACACAGCAGTGAGCAAAACAGTCCTAGTCCTGGCTCTCACGGAGCTGCCAGCCTGGTTGGGGTGGCTGACCATAAAACAATAAAGACATCAATAATAAAAAAAAAATCTATAAGTAAGCAAACAAATAATATAATGTCAAATCGTGATAAATACTATGGCAAAAATAGCAAAGCAAGGGAGCAGTGAGGGGACTGGACTGGAGGTCATTTTAGATAACGAGGCAGAGAAGGCCTCTGGGGGGGATGGGCATGCAGTTGGTACTCAATAAGGGGTTGGTGAGCACAAGAAGGAAGTCTTTAGGCATCCAGCCAGTTAATAATTCCACGGATGAGGATAGCTTCAGCATAAAAAAGAAGACCTTTCTAAGCACATCGCGGAACCCTGGCCCCTCTCTGAGTTGACGCCACAGGAAAGGTATCAATGACTCCATTCAGAAATTTGCTAGGTCCCCATGCTTACCGTTCCTAAGCCAACTAACATCCCCAGAGAGGAAAGCAGTCTTGATAGTTGATCAATACTAGTAGGAGAGCTGCCAGAATCAATGAGGGGCCTTCTGAGGTCTCAGGAAATCACTCGGCACTGGGAAAACAAGGTCTGCATCAGATTCTGCAGCAAGTTTCATGACTGAGAAGAGGCTAAAGCCAGTAGCGGCTAAGACCCGCTGACTGCTTACCCCCTCTAGGCGCCGTGCTAGGTGCCTTCTAAGGGCCACGCTGTTTAAGGCTCACAAAGACCCTGTTAGGTGGCTACTATTATAACCCCATTTTCCAGGGGAGCAGACAGAGGCTCAGAGAAGGTTAAGCAACTTGCTCAAGGTCTTGCAGTGACAGTGCAGTGTGTTAGGGGCGACAATGGGAGATGGTGGTGGGAGCACAGAGGAGGAAATGCCTACCCTGCCCGCAGCAAAGAAGCCCCTTCCCCGTGGGAGTTCACCTTCCAGGCTGAGGTGCGGCGAAGGTGGGAGCTGGCCCAGGGACGGTGGGCAAGAGCTCGTTCCAGGAACGCACGAAGGCCTGGAGGTGATGGCACACTCGGGAACCCCGGAGGCTGTGTTTTGCCAAAGGTGGAATGAACTTCTTGCCTAATTTTGTGTGGCTCGGGGATTAGTGAGATGGAGGCCACTTTTCCAGAGCCATGGTTAAACTCTGGGCTGCCCCGTCCTCCCTGGAAATGCTGCGTGGAGGGTGTGGGCATCTTCTAAATGATTCTGGGTGATCAAAAGCTGTGGTGGGTTAGGGGTGACCACATCACCTGGCAACAAGAGCACCTCATCCCCTCCCCCAGGGCTGCAGCCCCCACCCAGGCCTGCCCATGGGGCTCTAAGCTGTGTTTAGTAGCTTGAGCAAGTGTCATATATGTAGAGTCTCGAAGTCTCTCACTGTGCCCTCAGCTCCCAAATCTCTACACCCACTCTCGGGCCTGTGTCACCAACTTCCTGGACCACTCCATCCGCCCCAACAGGCACCCCTGCACCCTGCAACCCAGCCTCCCTCCCCACTCAGAGACACCTTTCCAAAATGCAAATCTGACCATGTCACCTCCCAAGCTTGAAGTACTTCAAAGTCTCCAACGCCCTCTGGGTGAAACCCAAATTCTTTAGCATTCGTTGGTTCATTTATTCTTCCCGCCCACAAATGTTGATTGAGCACCAATGGATGATCCTTCTGACCTTTGATGAGGCATTAGCTTTTCCAATGACTTGGTTTTATTTTCATTTTGACAGGAGTGAGTCCTGTGAGACACCTCTTGTTTTTGCGGGCCCAGCATTCGCATCTGTATTCTGGCAATGGCGCCTCCTCC
>PVJD01012537.1:0-39125 GCA_004026545.1 Mormoops blainvillei | reverse complement strand
TGATAAGGATGCTCAGGAAACTCACAGACAACCACAAGGAACTGAATGAGAACTACAACAGTATGAAAAAGGAAATAGAAACCTTAAACAAGAACCAGGAAGAAATGAAGAATATAATTTCTGAAATAAAAAATGCACTAGGAAGAATTAGAAGCAGGCTGGATGAAGCAGAGGACCAAATTAGTGAGCTGGACCATAAAGCAGAAAGAAATACCCAGGTAGCAGCTGTACAAGAAAAGAGTAAAAAAATATGAAGATAGATTAAGGGAATTGCAAGACAACATGAAACTCAACAACATTCAAATCATAGGAATACCAGAAAGAGAAGAAAAGGAGCAGGGGATAGAAACTCTGTTTCAAAAACTAATGACAGAAAACACCCGAACCTGGAGAGGGAAAATACCACACAAGTTCAGAAGGCACAGAGAGTGCCAATCAAGGTGAACCCAAACAGGCCTACTCCAAGGCACATCATGATTAAAATGCCAAGTTTTAAAGACAAAGAGAGAATCTTCAAAGCAGCAAGGGAGAAACAAGAAGTAACATACAAGGGTGTAACATACAAAGATAAGCCTAGCAGCTGATTTCTCCACAGAAACACTACAAGCTAGAAGGGTGTGGCAAGAAATATTCCAAGTAATGAAAAGCAAAGGTCTGCAACCAAAACAACTCTACCCAGCAAGGCTCTCAATTAAAATGGAAGGAGAAAAGAGATTCCCAGACAAAAGAAGGCTGAAGGAATACATGTATATCAAACCAGCACTGCAAGAGATGCTAAAGGGACTGCTCTAAGAAGAGGAAGAAAAAGAGAGAGAGAGAGGAACACAGGTACAAAGAGGGAAAAATGAATAAGTACCTATCAACAATAACCTTAAATGCTAATGGATTAAATGCTCCAATCAAAAGACATATGGTTACTGAATGGATAAGAAAACATGACCCACACATATGCTGCCTACAGGAGACCCACCTCATAAAAAAAGACCTACACAGACTGATAGTGAAGCATTGGAAAAAAAGATTCCAAGCAAATGGACAGGAAAAAAAGTTGGGGAAGCAATACTTATATCAGATAAAATAGACTTCAAAACAAAAGCCATAAAAAGAGATACTGAAGGATACTACATAATACTCAAGGGAAGAATCCATCAAGAAGACATAAACATTGTAAATATATATGTACCCAACATAGGAGCACCCAAATATATAAGGAAAATCTCCAGAAAGATATAGACAGCAACACTAGGGGATTTTAACACCCCACTGTCAAAAATGGATAGATCTTCTACACAAAATACCGACAGGGATATTGTGGCATTGAACAATGGCCTAGGTCAAATGGACTTAACTGATATATATATAGAACTTTTCATCCCAAAGAAGCAAAATACACATTCTTTTCTAATGCACATGGATCATTTTCAAAGATAGACCACATGATAGGACACGAAGCAAGCCTCAACGAATTCAAGAAAATTGAAATCATATCAAGCATTTTCTCAGATCACAAGGGCCTGAAACTGGAAGCCAAACTTGCCTATTTGCCATCCTGTGGGTGTTCGGTGGAGAGTGAAACACGCGGGAGGCTTTGCAGTGCTGTAAGCTAGGGGAGAGAAGGAGAGTGCCCCCTCCAAGGAGGACACTCCCGTTCCCAGGTTCCCAGGGTTTTTATTGAGGCTGGTGACTAAGGGTGCATAGAATTGTTAACAATGGCATCTGTTCCCTGGGTAGGGGAAGACAGGGGTGAGAGAGCGGTCAGGTAAATGTTTATCAGGACAACCAAGAGAGAGGGAACACTGGTTTCCCTTCAATGGCTGCGTTCGTACCAAGTTCCAAGTCCAGAACTCTGCTCTTGGTGTCACAGGTGCACATAACAAAGGACCCAAACTCCCACACAACCTCAAGGAAAAAACTCAAAAACACTCAAACTCATTGGGAATTAATAGCATGCTGTTAAACAATGAATGGGTTAATAATAAGATCAATCAAGAAATCAGCCCTGGCTGGTGTAGCTCAGTGGATTGAGCAATGGCTTGTGAACCAAAGGGTCACTGGTTCAATTCCTCAGTCAGGGCACATGCCTGGATTGTGGACCAGGTGCAAAAGGGACAACCACACATTGATGCTTCTCTCTCCCTCTTTCTCCCTCCCTTCTTCTCTGTCTAAAAATAATAAATAAAACCTTTTTAAAAAAAAAGGAATCAAAAACTTTCTGGAAACAAATAAAAATGAATACACAACTTTCCAAAAGTTGTGGGACACAGCAAAGGCAGTTCAGAGAGGGAAGTTCATAGCAATACAGGCCTACCTGAAGAAAAGAAACATTTCAAATAAACAACCGAACTCTATGTCTACAAGAACTGGAGAAACAACAAACAAAGCCCCGAACAAGCAGAAGGAAGGAAATAACCAAGATAAGGGTAGAATTAAATGACATAGAGGCTATTAAATGACATATTAAATGACAAAGAGAACAATTTAAAGGGTCAATAAACCCAGGAGCTGGTTCTTTGGAAAAATAAACAAAATCAACAAGCCTTAAAGGCTCATCAAGAAAAAAAGGGAGAGGACCCAAATAAATAAAATCAGAAATGAAAGAAGAGAGATCACAAGTGATACCACAGAAATACAAAGGACTGTAAGAAATTGCTACAAAGAACTATATGCCAAGAAATTTGAAAACCTAAGTGAAATGGACAAATTTCTGGAAAAATAAAACCTTCCAAAACTGAATGAAGAAGAAACAGAAAGCCTGAACAGACTGATAGCAGCTGGGGAAATTGAAGCAGTAGTCAAAAAACTCCTGGTACACAAAAACCCCAGACCGGATGGCTTCCCAGGAGAATTCTACAAAACATTTAAGGAAGATTTAACCCCTATCCCTCTCAGACTATTCCAAAAAAATCCAAAGTGAGGAAAGATTCCCAAACTCTCTTTATGAAGCCAGCATCATTCTAATCCCAAAACCAGGTAAAGACACCACAAGGAAAGAAAACTATAGGCCAATATTACTGATGAACATAGACGCTAAAATCCTCAACAAAATAGTGACAAACCTCATCCAGCGATCAATCGGTGTTTGAGCCAGTAAAGTAAAAGAAAGAGTCTTAGAGTAACTAACAGAATTCCTTTCACTAAAAGGAAGCAGAAAGTGGGTGGAAGAAACATTCCCCACTAACAGTCTGTCTATATGTGTTCTCTTTAATCATTGGGATTCACCATTAAGCTCTGATTAACCCGGGATAAAATCATTACCCTTGAAGAATGAGACCAGCAGTTTAAATCAGAGCTGTCTTTGTACCAACTTTGCAAATTCACTCCTCCAGTAACAGCCTATTCTTCTGGGACTGCTGCTGGGTGGTCAGATTTTTCGCATAGAAACCCACGGCTTGACTCAAAGTAGCACAGTAATTCAGTCACCTTCCTGAAGTCACCTTCCTTGGAGACCATTCTGTAATTTACTCCCTATGTATTTCTCAATCAAATTATGTCTAGCCCTGTTGATGAAAATAGATTGTCAGAGATTCTGCAATGAAATTAAGTGGTATAATTGGGATAAAATGCAAAAAATTCTGATCATTAAATTGCCAACAGCATAAAGACATCCTAAAATTGACTATGTTCTTACTTCCTTTATCAAATTCCTAAGGAAAGTTAAAAATTAAACATTAATTTCCACTGAAACTCCAAGTCCAAAGAACCCAAAAACCAAAATAAAATTTCCTTGCCCTTGTGAAATAGAATTTCATAATCCAGAGTGCTTTTCTCAATCTCTAATTCTCACCAGTCACAACAAAATGGGTTTTTAATAATTTAGTAGAGTCAGGTTGTTTTTTATTTTATTTTAGCAATTACGGACTAAATTTTCAGTCATTAGAATGGGTCTATTTCCTTTAGAGTCTCAGAAAACCCAAGGAAAGCTTCCAATATGGATTTCATTAAAAACTTCCAAAGATTTATAAGACACATGCGCATAAAAATCACAACCCTACTACTACTTCTACTACATTAAAAATAAAAATTTCTAAAGCAATTATTCCAGGCAAAACTGGGCTTCTGAAACTTGACACTTAGTATTAATCAAGGCTAGAGCAGGAATCAATAGTATTTGGTGCCAATTCATTTATGCCTGTTGTCTAGAAATCATGTGAATCCTTCAGGTTTCTCCAGAGAAACAATACAAATAAAATATGTGTATATAAATATATAGTTAATTCTCACTTAAAGTCATCAATAGATTCTGTGATGTTAAGCTGAACAATGTACATAATGAAATTTATAGCCAATTTTACAACAGGCTAATTGATATAAACAAGAAGTTCCTATGACATCTTATCAATATTATTAAGAAAAAAACGTTGAATAAAATAATGTTATTCAAGGATCTGCTTGTGGATGTATGTAATATGTATAATATATACATATGTAAATATGAAATAAAAATATGTATGTATTATATACGTACATATATTATTTATATAAACACATGTATTTATATACACACATGCACACATGCATATACATGGAAAAGGGTAATGGTGAGTATGAGTATGTGGGTATATGTGAAGAGATGCATTTAGAGAAAATTACTCACATAATTTTGGGTATATACAAGTCCAAAATTCATAGGGCAGTCTACCAGACTGGATGGATATTGGGCCAGAGTTAATGTTGCTGTACAGAGTCTGAAATCATGTAGGCAGGCTAGAAATTTGGACAATGTTTCTATGCTGCAGCCTTTAAGCAGAAATTCTTCACAGAGAAACCTAGATTTTTTGTTCTTACTGCTTTCAATTGATTGGATAAAGCCCATACACATGAAAGTAACCTCCTTTACTTAAAATTAACTAATTAGAAATGTTAATTACATTTATGCAATATATTTACAGTAACATCTAGACTAGTGTTTGACCAAACAACTAGACACCATTGCCTAGCTACATTGACATATAAAATTAACAACCACACCATGACTGTAAATTGAAATTTAGCTGTGAACAAACTCCTAGAAGGGCATTAGTTTTGACAAGACTTGCTACATTTGAGCTGGCATTTCTCTTAGCAATATTTTTTTCTGATATATCTCCTCGGGCAAGGAACACGCACAAAAAATAAACAAATAAGACTACATCGAACTAAAAAGTTTTTGCACAGCAAAGAAAACAATAAAAAATGAAGAGACAGTCCCAGCTGGTGTAGCTCAGTGGATTGAGCGCTGGTCTGTGAACCTAAAGGGTCACTGGTTTGATTCCCCAGTCAGGGCACATGCCTGGGTTGTGGGTCAGGTCTCTAGTATGGGGTGCACGAGAGGCAACCACACATTGATGTTTTTCTCCCTCTCTTCACCTATGTCTAAAAATAAAATAAATAAAATCTTTTAAAAATTAAGAGACAATCTACTAAATGCAAGAACATATTCTCCAATGATACACTTAGTAAGGGTTAACATCCAAAATTTATAAAGAACTCATACTACTTAGCATCCAAAAAAAAAAATCCAATTATAAAATGGGTATAGAGCTTGAAAAGGCATTTTTCCAAAGAAGATATACAGATGGCCAATGGACATATGAAAATATGTTCAAAATCACTAATTGTCATCTGAAATGCACATTAAAACCACAATGAGATACCATCTCACACCTGTCAGAATGGCTACCGTCAATAAAGCCACAAATGACCAGTGCTGGCAAGGATGTGGAGAAAAGAAACTCTATCGCTCTGTTGGTGGGAATGCTGGTTAGTGGAGGTACTATGAAAAACAACATGGAGTTTCCTCAAAAAATTAAAAATAGATCTGCCTTACAACCCAGTGATTCCACTTCTGAGGATTTATCTGAAGAAACCCAAAACACTAATTAGAAAGAGTACATACACCCTTATGTTCATCGCAGCGTTATTTACAATGACCAAGCTATGGAAACAGCCAAGTGCTCATCAACAGATGTGTGGACCAAAAAGTTGTGGCACATATACACACTGAGATGCTACTCAGCCATAAAAAGGAATGAAATCTTACCATTTTCAACAGCATGGATATACCTAGAGGGTATTATGCTCGATGAAATAAGTTCATCAGAAAAGGCAAATACCATATGAGTTTACTTATATGTGGAATCTAAAGAACAAATAAACAAAATTGAAATAGACTCTTAGATACAGAGAGAGAACTAGTGGTTGCCAGAGGGGAGAGGTTTTGGGGAACTGAGTGAAAGACACGAAGGGACTAAGAATCACAAGTTGGTGGTTACAAAATAGTCCTAGGGAAGCAAGTAAAGCCTAGGAAATAAAGTCAATAATATTGCAGTAATTATGTATGATGTCAGCTAGATTACAGAAAATATCAAGGGGGACCCTATGTAAAGTACATGATTGTTTAACTACTAAGCTGTACATCCAAAACCAATACAAAATAAAATTGAAGAAAGAAAAAGTCTTGCTATATTGGAGAGAGGTGAGTATCTGGAGGAATCCATCTATGCTTCTCCTGATTAAATATAGTAGCCAACTTAAGTCATGTCACCGGAGGAGAGTATCCCTTGAGTTTGTGTTCAGCACCAGGCGAGTCCAAAGTTAGCCTTTTTACAGCTCCATCCATGGCCATAAGAATAGAATAAGATTTGGGTTAATGGTTCTACTGCTGTCTAGATCCTGCTAAAACCTGTTACCTGTAATACACAGGGAACCCAACTGCTTGTAGTGTAGGAGCAGCCAGTACTGTCATGCCTACCGGTGATTAAAAGGCCTTAAGATCTCTTTTCCCTGTATGGAACTTTGCCTCAGCCACTCCAGTTGAGGAAAAGCAGAGCCTGCTAACGGACCCCAAGGCCACCCTTTGCTGAGGTCCTACCTCTGGTGCTCTTGTGCATCTGTGCCTGTAATGAATCCCTGACTCCACTAAGGCAAAGGAGAAAATTCTGCTGGTACCTGCAAACTCTGTCGTGCAGAACCACTTGCATTCCCTGAGGTTATTCATGTAGCTGCCTTTTGGTCTTTGTCCTCTCCTGGCTCTTACCAAGGCCATTCTGATAGACCACACCACCTTTTCTATGACCCCATTTTAAAAGAACCACTCATGTACGGATAAATCACATGTAAGCTGAGGTTACCTTCAAGGCCACTACCATATGATTGATATAAACCTTCCCACCAAGGCTGTGTGGGTCAAGACTGGCCCATTATAATCTATATTAAAGCACCAAGGTCAGTAAATATCTCCCTCTGTACTAAAGTTTAAGGGACAGAACCAAATGCCTTTCCCATGCCAAAAACCTCTCCTTGTGTATATTTTACATAAAAATGTTTACATATTTTATTTTTCAGTATTCTTAGCTCAAGCATGTATGAGCCCTTTGGGGACCTACTAACATTATTCTTTCTGACCCTGCTTCAGTATAACATTAAGAAGTAAAACAAATGGTTAAAGTTGGCACCAAATTATTACCATTATTATTGTCAGAGGCCAAACTAGAAAACATGACTTCAGGTCCTAGCCAAAGAGAGTTAGGAAGAATTTATCACTTAACAAAGAGCGTAGGCTCACTCCCAAGAGAAGAAAGAAGTGATGAGTAGAATTTTTCAGCCATTCTTTTAAACTTACTGGTTAGCTAAGACATGTCACCTCTCCAGGGACAGAGTGAGCAAAAGAAAAAAATAATAATTCAGAATTAAAAGAACCAAACCACCTTCACTTTGAGGAAATCCCAGGAGAAGCATCTTCACTACCAGTAGGCAATGCTCATTTGTTCACTTCCCCCAACAATCCCACCCCAAAAGTTAATTTTATAATTTTGAGGTAAATGGGAAGATGTTTCTGGTGCTTAGCTAGAAATCATCAGAAGCACTATTGTACTGGGAATCAGGCAGTGAGGAGGAATTCTGCTGAGAGAGGTTTTATTATGGGTCTATGTTAGTTTTCCCTTTCGTTTTATGACACAGCTGTTAGTCTTAGGGTCTTTTACTTTAAAAAAAAAGATTTTGGACATTTTATTTATTGCTTTCCATTTGGGTTTTCTTTCTGGAGTCTTGCCATAGTGAGATTCACTCCTTTCAAAAGTTGAATGATTAGTTATAAAGAAAATGTCAGTAAGCACGAAAGAAATAAAGCCAGGCAGAGAGTATGGTGGTCTCTGATCACAGTGGAATTGTTAGAAATCTAATAAAACATTCCAATGATCATTAAACTATATATTTTTAACTAAATGATAATAAACTATGGCACTTCAAAGCTGTAAGGTACAGATAAAGTTTTCAAGTGAGTTATATTTAAATGCACATATTAGAAAATTAATGATCAAAGTTTCCATCTTAAGAATTACTTGATGAGTAGATGGAGGGAGTGATGGGAGTCCCAGACAACAGTGACTCTGAAGTGCCTTTGATTTGCTTGAAAAGAACATAAAAATCAAACCTTAATAAGCAAGAGTAAAAAAACAGAAAAGACCATGAGTGCTTAATTGACTATTTTTATTCAATATTGTATTAGATGTCCTAGACAGCACGGTGGGAAATGAAAAAATATACATAGGTCCTGGCTAGTGTGGCTCAGTGGGTTAAGCGCCAGCTTGTGAACTGAAAGGTCACCAGTTCTATTGCCTGTCAGGGCACAGGCCTGGGTTGCAGGCCAAGTTCCCATTTGCGGGCATGGGAGAAGCAACGGATTGATGTTTCTCTCACACATTGATGTTACTCTCTCTCTTTTTCTCCCTCCCTTCCCCTCTCTCTGAAAATAAATAAAATCTTGAGAAAACATATATAAGGTTTTAAAGGAAGAATTACATGTTGTTACTATTCACAGATGACTTGATAGTGTATGTAAAAATACTTGACAGAACCTACAGAGAAATTATTAAAACAAAACCCAGTTGCAATGGTTTTTGCATATCAACAACAAAAATTATTAAATAAAATTTAAAGAAGATATTATTTTAAATGATACAGATAAAATACAGAATAAATCTAACAAGATTGTATAATATTTTTACATTGAAAATAAAAAATCTTATTAAAGTAAATTAAAGAAATAAAACAGTATGCTGTACACTCATCATTTCTTGATTAGTACATGTAATCCTGATACAGATAACAGCATTTAAAAAAATGGAAATCGACGAGCTAAAATGTGCATGGAAATGCAAAAGGCCAATAGCTGACAATGTGATCTTGCAGAAAAATGAAACTAGAGTTGGAATACCAACAGATTCTCAGTTATATTTGAAGCTATATCAATTAAAGTGGGAGGGTGCTGATGCATGAGTAGAAAAATAGGGTCCAGAAAGAAACTTGCATGTATATGAACTGCTTTATAACAAAACTGGTGTCAGTAGAGTGAGAAAAGGACTTGTTTTTAGTAGATTGTACAGGGTCAGCTGGGTATCTCAATGGGAGTAAAATGTATCTGGAGACTTATGATTTAAATACATTATAGATTTATATATGAAAGGTTAAAAAATATTTTAGAAAAAATGTAACACATTAATGACGTGGTAGTAAGCAAATATTTCTTACTAAGATATAAATTCTTATTATAAAGGAAGTAATGATAAATTGGCCTATATTAAGACTAGGAATATCAAGACACCATTAAGAAACCAAAATGCATAAAGGAATCAGGGAAGGTATTTGAAATACATATAATAAAAAACATAAATAGAATATATATACACCTATGTACACATGCATACAAGTATACACACCCACATACGAATACACAAAGACACATATACTTTCAAACCAATTTTAAAAAGACAGTCAAAGCATAGGAACATAAGCCAAAAAATTGAAAGAGTACTTTGCAAAAATAAATATTCAAATGACCAGTGAACATGAAAAGTTTCTCAGCTTTGTTGGACAACAAGGAAGTGTAAATTATAACCATAGTATGATACACACTCACCAAGATGACTAAAGTGAAAATTACATAATATACTAAGTGATGGAGAGAATGTGGGACTGAAACTTTCATACTTTGGTAATGTATTGTAAATCATATAACTTCTTTCGAAAACTCTTTGGTGGCAAGTCTAAAATCTATGCATATCTTATTATCTGGTAATTTAACCTTTAGGCTGAGCTAAAAAATAAATGTACCAACAATCTGCATACCAAATAAATGAAAAGAATATTTATAATAGTAGTATTTGTAAAAACCAAACTGAAAACCTCTTCTAATGACCATCAAGAACAAATAGATATTGGTGTATTTCCGCAATGGAATACTATATAGTAATTAAAATGAAAAAAAAAAACATACAACTACATGCACCATGGATAAATTATAGTGTTGAGTGAAAAAAGTCAGAAAGTCAAAAAGTCCATCTGTATCATTCTATTAATATAAATGTTAAAAATGAAAAATCTAACATTTGGTGTTGGAAATCAGGGCTATGGGTTTCATTGTGGGGAATATTGGCTGGAAAAGGATACAAGAGGGGGAAGACGCTGGTATATTGGAACTGCTCTGTTTCGTATGATGTGGATCTGGTTACCCAGCTACGTTTACTTGGGAAGAGTTGTCTGGATCCTTAAGATTTGTAAGCTAGTCTGTGTGTATATTATACTTGAAAATAAAAGTAAAACTGCTTTCATAAAGGAACATTCCGGTATTGGGATAGAAGTTTTGTACCACACAAATACTGTGCCTTCACCATTAGGCTGTTTTGAAAAGAATTCACTTTACTTGTAATTATTTTATTATACATTCCTGTCCTTTTTTTGTTTATTCTCTTTGTATTTTGGTTCTGTTGCAGAGCCCAGTGTACTTTAAAACCATGGCCCCAAAATATGTCAATAAGAATTCAGGCAAAACAACCCTGGCTGGTGTGTGACTCAGTGGTTTGAGCACTGGCCTGTGAATCAAGAGGTTGCCAGTTCGATTCCCAGTCAGGGCATATGTCTGGGTTGCAAGCCAGGTTCCCAGGTAGGGGTGTGCAAGAGACAACCAATCCATGTTTCTCTTGCATGTCGATCTTTCTCTCCCTCTTTTTCTCTCTCCATTCCCTTCTCTCTAGAAGTAAATAAATGAAATTTTAAAAAATAAAGAATTCAGGCAAAAAAATTGCAGTGTAGTTTTCCCACATGCTAATATATTTAAAAATTTACCTTTTATCCAATGGAAGATATAATTACCCAGAAAATAAGCAAAAACATTCTCAATGAAACTGAACCTACACCAGTTTTCAAGCTAATGAATAGTTCACACACTGAGTCAACTGTACTGGAAAAGACACGTGTTTCTTTTAATTTAAAACACAGTGCACATTTGGATAAAAGCCCAGAGTTGGGCTCCATAATTCACTAGACTTCATTTTTCCTTTTAAATTGAGTATTAAAAGTTTGTTTCATTTACTATTTTTTTAGCATCTCCAAATCTAAATTCAATTAGTACAAAAGGAGGGTCTTTTTAAGCCATTATAACATTCTATCATCAATCAATCAACCAATCAATATATCAATCATCTATCATCTATCTATCTATCTATCTATCTATCTATCTATCTATCATCATCTCTCTGTCCAGCTACCTAGTTAGCTAGCTGTCTTTATGACCATCTATCCATCTATTTGGCAATTACTTGTAAAACAGAATAGTTCATCTTCATCGCTTGGAAATAGCAACAGATAATACAGCCATTAAATCATCTTTGGTGTTTATACAAAATGCATAATTTTGGGCACCCTGCACCAAACTATCTTATCAGAATCTCCAAGGAAAACCTCAAGAATCTTGTTTTCTTGACATATGCGCCCAGTAAGCTCAGGAAGTTTTGTACTCCTGCTAATAAGACTAGAGGGAGAGAGGGGATATAGAGGATACAAGTTGTGAGAAAATATTTTGTTCTATCTCCTCCTTTTTCTCCCACATTCAAAACTGCATGGGAAGTTTCTCCATAAGATTTATTAGAGCTTGTTCTCTTCCTCCCTGAATAGAAGAGAACAGGACAGAGAACAGTCAGTGCTCTCATCTTATGAATAAACTGCATCACAAAGAATGTCTTATTAGTCATTTATTTGGATTCTATGCATTTTAAGGGAGATGTTTCTTTCTAATTAGTAAGTTTTCAAATCAACACTCAAAATGTACATTAACCCAGGTGACCTTGAACTATGATATTGCCATCTTTATTTAAACATAACAAGAAACAATATGATACAGCTTAGAGAAGGAAAGCATTCACAAATCTAATCTTCACAGGTTTGTAGGCAGTGTCCCTGCAATAGTTGGGCTGTGAGAGTGGATAGACTTTGGAAGCCTAACATTGTCAACCTGGACACCATTACCTAATTATATTTATGGTAGTGATTGGAGAAATAATCTAATATCTAATATCTGAGTGAAATTATTTATAAATAATTCTACATGGCATCATATAGTGTTTAAAAATGATGTTTTGGAGTTAAACAGAGATAGATTTAAAGCATAGTTCAAAGCCTGAGTTTTCTCACTTTATAACAGGTATACTAATACTTCTACAAGATTATCAGACATCTAATAAATGATCACTACAAATGTTAATAATATATAAAATATAATAATTATTCCACATATATTATTTAATTTTACATTATGCAATTGATGTATATGTTAATGAAGTTAGAAACTCAAAAACTTCTTTGACTCTCAGTAACTTGCAAAACATACGTATGTTTTCAAACCAGCTAACAAAATGCAACAAGAAATTAAAGAGCTCCCAAGAGACAAAACTGGAAAAATTTGAGCAAGAAAATAGAGTATTACAGATTTATAACCAAAAATATAAAATAAATATCTGTAAGGTCTTACTGTTACAAATAATAATTCCATAAATGTGTAAATAAATAAATGGAAAATTTAAAAAGCAACCCCAAACAAAATAATTCTAAATAATTTCTGTAGGTGCTCCACCTTTCTTTCAGGTAAACCTGCTTCTTGAGTGTAAGCTGTAGACTGTGATTTTCTTCCAAATATATCATATGGAAAGGAAAATAAAAACAAAGCATAACTTTGTAGTAGAGAAACCTGAAAAAATACTACTTAAAGTAGACAATCAAGGTCAACATCAAAAGTGAAAAGTCATAAAGTTAGTATGAATCCTTACTGTGATGTCATGAGAATGGCACTTTAACTCTATGGTCTTTTTCCCAAAAACACATTAGCCCAGTATAACCATGAGAAAAATGTCACATTAATCCTAATTGAAGGGCATTTTACAAAATAGGTAACTCTGTATATTTTAAAGATGTTATTTATTTATTTTTAGAGAGAGGGAGATATAGGGAGAAAGAGGGGAGAAAGAAACATCCATATGAGAGAGAAACATCGACTGTACATGCCCTGACCCAGGACTGATTCCACAGCCTAGGCATGTGCCCTGACCGGAAATTGAATTAGTGACATTTTATTTTGCAGACAATATCCAACCAACTGAGACATACTGGTCAGGGCCAACATGGATAACTCTTCAAAAATATCAAGGTTATCAAAAATAAGGAAAGAGTGAAAAACTTTCACACCTAAGAGGAACCTAAGAAGACAAGGTGATTAAATGCATTGTGGTGCCCTGAATGGGATCCTGAAACAGGAAAATGATATTATATAATGAAGAAAATCTAAATAATGTTTGGACTTTAGTTAATAGTAATGTAGTAATTACAAATTAATGTAATATATTGATAACTGGAGAGACTGGGTGTGGGTACCCAGGAACCTTCTCTACTACCATGGGAATAATTTAATAAATCTAAAACTGTTCTAGATGAAAAGTTTATTAAAAACAAAAAAAGTACAGCTGCTGTACTTGAACCAGAGAGGGAGCCCCAATGTCCTTATTGTCTTATCTCCAGGTCCTTGGCAGCCTCAGAAGGAGCCTTTACAAAACCCAGGAATTCCCTGCAGTATGACCCATAAGCCTCTGGACTTAGCTTCCAATAATACTGGATGATGAAAATCACAGTATAACTGAGGTCTAAAAATGGGAAATTTTTTCATTTCTCTTTTTCTTCAAAGCCTGTTAATCTGTTAAAATAATAACATTTATTTGTTATAGTCTTTTCTTTAAAGGTTTATGTTTAATGCTGACTAATACACTGTCCTAAGAACTCTTAAGAACTTGGTATTTTTCTCAATGTATCTAAAAAGTGTGAAGTGAAGGTGATTGGTTTATAATTATCCACGTTCTGGAAAGGAGAAGATATGATATTGAGGATAGATTACTAATGCTGTAAAATCATACCTCTTGTCTTAATTTACTTGAATGTTCTTCATTGTGAAGTAATAAACTGCTAATAGAAATGAATCTGATTTATCCCTGGCTGGTGTGGCTCAGTGGATTGAGTGCCGGCCTGAGAACCACAGGGTCACTGGCTCAATTCCCAGTCAGGTCACATGCCTGGGTTGCAGGCCACGTCCCCAGTGAGGGGTTCATGAGAGGCAACCACACACTGATGTTTCTCTCCCTCTCTTTCTCCCTCCCTTCCCCATCTCTGAAAATAAATAAATAAAGTCTTTTAAATAAATAAATAAATCTGATTTAACTCATGTGATCAGATGGACTGACATTAGCAATAAGTGTAAGTGGCAGATCGAATGTGCTATTATAAATCCCAAAGTTTTAAAGAAAAGTTATTTAAAACACACAAAAACTATTTATCAGAAATTATTAATTGGGAACAGTTTATCTTAATTAACAGCACTTTAATTTTCCCAACATTTGAAGTGTTTATCAGGTTAAATACTTTGCTTTAACTGAAAATGTAGCATCAGTAATTAAAGATTATATGATAAGCCTTGGTAAAGTCATTTTGTTATTCTTTCAAAGGCATTACAAGCTAAAATTTTAAGATCACCAGACAATTAGAATGATGCCCTTGTATTAGAATTCTGACTTGGTCACCTGATCCCACTACTGTTAATTATAATTTTCCATCTCACTCAGGAGCATCTTTCAGAATGAGTATCACAGAGGGCTTAATAAGGCAGAGGAGAGGGAGATATGGCTGTGTTTTGGCCTCCTTGCTAATAGATGTTGGCATACAAGGTTGAACCCTTTGTGATACTGTTTTACCTGATAGAAGAGTTATGGAGAAGGAATCTGATGGTCTTAAATACTTCTAATTTATTGGAAGTTCACAATACTTATATAATAACTGGGGATGATCAATGACTTGGTCCAAAGCTTTTATGGAAATGTAGAATAGCAATAAAGTTTAGAATATGTACTATATTCAACAGAGAAACAGAACCAATGGGATATGTATACATATATATGTATACATGTATTTTCACATATATATGTACATACTTACACCTGTGAAAACAGTTCAATTATTGTTGTCACAAAGTAGAGAGCAAGTACAGCCAGAGAATTTTAGAATGTGGAAGAAACACAAACCAATTACTTAGTTTTACAGATAAGAAAACTAAAATCTTATTTATTGTTTTCTAAAGTTTAAGTATGTCACTAAAGGCCAATCCAAGCTATTATTCCCTTGGAAGTCTTTTTGGCTCTTTTCCTTTTATCAATAATGACAAAGGTTCACAATAGGTTCTTATTACCATAGGTACTCTAAACAAGTTCTAGCACTTGCTTTGAATGTCAGGATGGAAAACAATGTTAAGCCATACTTTGGCTTCTTAAAAAAACAGTTCCTTGAATGGCTTAGTGAGGTGCCATGAATGAGGGGCAATCACAACCTTGCCAGACGTCATTAAATCATATGTTGCAGTTAGGGGAAAAATAAAAGGAGATTTCTATAAGTGATTTTGTTTGAAAATTATACCAATGACTGCTGAAAAGGAGAAATAATGATAAATTCATTGTTTTAGGAAAATTAATTTGGTGGCAGTTCTCTGAATGATTTTAAAGAGCATTAGGGACTTTTGAAGCTGGACTCCTAATGAGAGTGCTATTGTGTGGTGTGGAGTATAAACCGAGGAGAGAGTGGACCAGGATGTTGTCATCTGCATCAAAGATTAAAAAATGGACAAGAGGCAATGACCTGTATGAAAGGTAAAAATCTAAATTCTATTTTTTTCTCCATTCTATCTCCAGGGCATAGAAAACCACCTGGGACCTACTGGGACATAGCTAAATCTCACTTAAAGTTTTTGAATAAAGCCCAGGTACAGAGACATATTTCCACAATGGAAAATGAAGGGAAGTAGAAATTATTTCATATTGTTAGTGAAGGCAGTTAGTGCAGCTAATCTACTGCACAGATTAAAGACTAGTTCAGAGATATTTAATTATTTTTCAAAAACAGACCATAGTTTCAGAAGCTTGAAGCACTTTAACTTATTATTAATAAAGATAATGAAGCAAATGGAAAAATGATTGGTTTTACCTCCTTGTTAACAAGAGTGTTCTAGAAAGTTGGAACTGATTCACAATACCCTTAGCTATTCAAGGTTAACTACTACTAAACATGTTTCTAAGAAACATAAACATAAATTTCATTCCCTGAAATAAGTTATAATGCATTTGCTATGATAGATAATAACTCTCAAAACAACTACCTCCAGAATCACAGACATATCTCTCCCAGGGAGTTTGTAGTGGATCAGTCCTCGGCTGGAACTGGGAAAGGGGAGTAACAAGCTTGAGGAGCTATTCCTGGTGCAGAGGCCTACAGCAGAGACTCACCTAGGAAGGCCAAATATTGTAACCCAAGTTATTGTAGCCATCTCAGTAGTGGCTCAGGCAACCTAAACTGAAGTCCCCAAATGGAGACCAGTGCACAACAACAGACAATTCTCAGAAGTTCATAACAAGCTGGTTGGACCTGGGAAGGACTCTCCACGGGAAATGTGTTCCAACCCTCAGTCAGACTCTCAGAGTAGAGCTCCAGTTCCCAGGGAAGAAGAGCACAAGGGAGACTCACAGTGACCTTTCAGCTTTGGAAACTCAAAAATTAGAAATTTGAACACTCAGATGAGGGATAAAAACATTTCCAAAATCTGAACCACATGATTTGGGACATGAACCATATTATCACAATAGAGACTTTGCAAGAACATGAGCTATGATTCAGGGAACACCCTGAAACCCAGAGACAGCAATGGAACACAGTGTCCAGAATCAAATGTTCAGCAAAGGGAAATTGGGACAGAGCTAGGAAATACAGTGCCTGTGTGCAAATTTCTTGGGCTATGTTAATAGGGAGAAAAACTTAATTGTAAGCCAAAATATATGGAGATTGGGTAGGATAAATACTTCCTTGGCAGTACTAGTCTAGGAAAAGGTATAAATAGTTTACAAAAAGGTAATGACTGGTCTTAACTTTAGAGAATTTGGAAGCTCAGAGTCAGGAGCAAAACTGGGAACTGATTAATAGCACTGAAAAATCAAAGTTTTAAAAGTGTATCTGCTCCTTTAAAAACTCGTTTGATTGCGCAAGTCAAGTCATAACTGCTCCTGTTTCAACGAATTACAGGTTGGTTCTTTCAGATTTGCAGCTTAGGTTCTTTAAAAGTCTGTGCGGAACTGAAGTGTACTTCCAGACATTTCCTTATTATAAATGGCATCAAATTTCTCATTTTGGGCCACTGTGAAGTAATTCTTCCAGTCACCTGCAATTCCTAAAAGTAAGAAGTACAAAAACATATGGAGGAATACAATATTTCCATTATGAAGGAAAAGCTAACATATATCAAAAGAAAATGTTGGAAAAGTTAAAGAAAGACTTTCTTTGTATTTGAATATTTTAAAATGTCATTTCTGTTTTACTGGCAATTTCTCCCATCTAAAAAGTGGCTTATAACTATAGAGTCTGACACTTACAGACATATTCTGAAGAGGATTAATTTTCTTGTCTAAATTTATGGGCTGTACAATATGTAGTTTCCTCAAAAATATTCTTTAGTGTTTCTAATTGTCCTGAGTCATAGGGTTACAACTGTACACTGGTCAGGACATATTTTATATCATAACTTACTTTGGAAACTGTACAGAGGAGTGCTCTTTTGCACAACCAAACCATAAAACAGAAAGCTGATAAGCATCAGATCCCAGAATGCATAAATGAGGATGGTATGATATTTACAGGATACTTGTGATTTCTGAGTTCACTAAACTTATATTTTTTTGCATTTTAGATGAAAGGAATAACACCAAACATAACATTCATGAATGATCTTTACAAAAGTAAACTTTGTGATATAAATTTATTTAATAACTTAAAGTTGGGTGCTTATAAATATTTATTTAAAAATAAATTTCAATGTACTGCCAATGCACTTGGAAGAAAACATTTACTTGGCAATATTATGAAATTATCAATATTCAATATATCCTACTGAATTGCAATCTATATTAATTTATGATGATGATGAAAATTTCAAATCCTTTCAATGAAAAACACCCCTTGAGGCTGTTTCCCTGGTTATTATAACCTGTTCTACGTTCACTAGATGACAAGAGGTCTTAGAAATGTATGTAGGTGGTGTAAATATATTCAGGATAATACAACCACAAAGATGTCATTAAAAACAGAGAGCACAGATTTAAACAAAAAAGAGTCATATATAAAGTACTCCAATATCTTCTATTTTGAGTATAAATTGTATAACACATGAAAACAAATTTGCTTCATAGGAATAAGGAAAGTATAAATTTTGTAGTTACAGTAAATGCTGGCCAAAGGCCAGATTTTTCTGTTTTGTTGCAATTTGGGACATGGGTATAAATACTGGACATCATTTATCCTGTCCCTACCACCTTTACTACCGTGTAACTAAATTATAACATTGATTTATCCAACATAGCATCATTCAAGACTTGAGTGTGTCTGGCCCTTTGGTCATTTCACTATGAGCCCTTTTCAGCATCCATTTGCATGCCTGCCTCCTGCATTGCATTACAAGCCTCTTGAGGGAGATGTATGTGTCATTCAACCTTGCGCGTTCTAGAGAATGTGTGCTGCACCTAGGTGTTCATGAAGAGTTTTTCCTATCTGTCAATTAATGAGTGAGTGTACATTCTTTTAATATTTATTGAATGCATGAATGAGTGAATGAATAGAGGAATATTGAACTGTTTGAACTAAGACTTACTACTTTTTTATGTATTATTTATGATCAGAAAAATATTCCAAATGATTATATATCATTTAGCATAATCTTCTCCCAAAACTTGTGCCATTAATGTTAGTACTTTATATTTTCAGTGATGTAACCAGAGTTTTGGCAGATTAATTAATGCATTGAAAGTCATAAGTTCAGGGAGTGCAATAGTTTGGATAAATTCCAGATCAATCTGATCACAAAGGACAAGTTCCTTAACACTTCTGGAGGGCACGCTCTTAGTAGACCAACATGCACTCTTTTGGGTTGAAATTAGAGAAACCCTGTAATTCAGATACTGAACTTATCTCCTCTATTTTTATACCCTAATGAGGATCATGTGATGGTATCAGTTTTCATATGACTGGGAATAAAACTCTCCAAGAAGTTACAGTCAATGAGCCAGCATAATAAAAATTTGCTTTGTTTTATAAAGATTATTTTTCTGACTCTTCCACTGGAAAATGTGTATGTATTATTAGTCTTCTTTGTTGTAGTGCACCATTATACTTCCCATAGGGTAAAAAAAAAAAAAGGTTCTTTCTCTTGATGAATCCTTTTTAACAAACAGACTACTTTTTTTCTAAATGACATGGGGTCTCTAAAGAACCTACTACTTTTTCTTGACTGGTGTGGTTCAGTGGGTTGGGTGTCATCCTGAAAACCAAAAAGGTTGCAGGCTTGATTCCCAGTCAGGGCACATTCCTGGACTGCAAGTCTGTGAGAGGCAACAAATAAATGTTTCTCTCACATATCAGTGTCTCCTTCTCTTTCTCCCTTCTTTCCCTTCTCTGTAAAAATAAATACAATTGCAACAAAAGAATATGATACTGTACTGACTGACACTAGTTTATCACAAGAAGAAAGATACTTATGTCAATTTAGACAAAGATTGAAGGTTTATGTACAATAAATTTGGAATTACTCATATTAGAATAGACATGGCCACTCTCTTTAGTAGAGTGGTAAATAAGAGGAGAAATATCTATCAAATACTCAAGGTATTCTGACAATAGGTTTACATGCATTATTTCCTTTAATAATTTCTAATCTGATTTGGTAGTTTTCTGTGCCTAGTATTTTTAGTGTTGTTATTTTACAGGTGAGTGAATTGATGCCCAAAATGGCTAAGTAATTCGGTAGAGATCACAAAGTGAATCTTCATTTCAAAGTAATGTATAAGAAAATAAAAAGAGAAATTAAACTCAGAAAAATATTCACCTTTGCGCATAAAAGGGGATATGCTGTGATCCATCAGTATACTTGGAATATGTGTATAATTCACCAGAGGGTTATCCTTCATCACTCCAAATGAGGTGTGATGGACGATCTTGTCCAGGATCTCATCATTTAAGTTTTTCTCTAGAAATGTAGCAATCTTCTTGATTTCTTGCTTTGGATTCTATTAGTGGGTAAAGAGACAGCCAAGAAAATGATAAAGATAATGTAAAAGATGATAATATTTATAATCTGTTTTTTTAAATGTTTATTCTGAATATTAAATCCATATTTGAGTCTATTAACAATTTTTAAAAAATAATTATAAAAATGAAAAAATAATCCATGTTTAGCAAAAATAGGGTAGAAATGTTTTGTTTGTTACAAATCTTATGTTTTTAGTTTACATTTGAAGTACAATAAGAATAAACAATAATAATAATCTTTGGGCTACATATTAATAATACCTAGAGAAAAAATCCTAAGTGCTATTTTTAAGCTCAATTTGTAATCAGATTTGAACTGTGCATGTTTTAAAGAACTAATTTCTTTTTAGTCTTTCCACCTCTTTTTTCTTTTTTTTTAATCAAAAATTTTTCTTGTTTTTAGTAACAATACATAAAAGCAAAAATAATAAGTATATGGACAACTTCAAGTATATTTGCCTTAAAGTATAAACACTGATTAAACCTTGCTTAGACATAGTTATTAAAAATAAACTCTAATAAATGTGCAAAGATATTTAGAACTTAATTATTTATAAACCATTGAGGATAAAAAGAACAAAATTTGAGAAATGGATCATTTTCCAGATTTTAATGACATAAACAATATTTATAACTTTTTAGGAAGCCAGACTAAAATTTGCATGAATACAATAGAAAGATTTTAAAAAGGTAATATCTAAGCTGAGTTAAAAAAGATGAGTCAGAATTTATCAAGGTGCGTAGTCTTTTGAGGCACTGAACAGTGAATTTCCAATAATGAAAATAGTTAAAACTCTTGGAGGTATTAGTGTCTCATAGTGTGTTCAAGGGAGAAAAAGCAATAGAGATTTGGATTTAATGTGTCCATAGGAGTGAGAGAGGCTATAAAACTAGAAAAAGAAATTGGATTAAATTGAGAACATCCTTGGATGTCCTGTGAAAGGATTTGTACTGTACCTGTAGTAACAAAGTTAAGCAACAGCTTTTTTTTTTTTTAAGATTTTATTTATTTATTTTTAGACAGAAGGGAAAAGAGTAAGAAAGAGTGGGAGAGAAACATCAATGTGTGGTTGCCTCTTGTGCACCCCTTACTGGGGACCTGACCAGCAAACCCAGGCTTGCGCCCTGACTGGAAATCAAACCAGTGACCTTTTGGTTCACAAGCTGGCACTCAGTCCACTGAGTCACACCAGCCAGGATATGAAGCAACAGCTTTTAATAATGTGTCTTATTAACTCTGAGCATGTGTGTCTGTGCACGTACACCCATGGGCAGGGAGTTCCCTAGAAGGGAAGTTATGGTAATATTTTGTGTGTGAGACCTAAATGAGAGAAGAATAAGATGTCTAATGAAGGGGCAGCAATACTTAGAATGAGTAAAAAGTCAGAAATCAAGAGAGTAGAGAAAAAGCCAAGAGAGAAGTTATTAAAACTAGGAAAATACAGATAGGCAAATAACAATTTCTGTTAGTGATTCAAAGTGTTTGGAGAATAATCTGGCCACAGCCAAAATATCAATGATGATGTTAGCTTATAAACCAGTGACAGTTCAAGTACAGAGTGTTGGCTCCTGTTGAATCTTCCTCTGCTGCATTTCTTCCACCTCATTGATTGAGAATTTAGGCAGAAACTCATAAACCTGATGTAAATTATTGCTCTTCTCTTTGAGTTTTACTCTTGATATGTAATTACACTTTTGCTCTATTGTTGTTCTATTAAACCTCTTTATATAACATTGTCTAAGAATGTCTGTATAGCAGTAGAAAAACATTGTCTTTTAATTATGACCCATATAGATTTGAGTGGGATTCAAAGTATCTGGATTTGCTTATAAAGCTGATTAGGCCAGATGGTAAATTAATATAAATGAGTTGATTTGAATAAGTCAATTTAGCTCAATAAAGAGAAAAGGTTGATATGAGACCATCATGTGGGAGACAGCATGTTAGTCAGAGTTTGGATGTCAGCCCAGCCTAAGAAATGTATTTCCCCATTCCAGGGGGAAAAGGGGCTATATTAAGAAGCTGAAATTGCTTTTTACATAAAGCTAATAAGTGCTACTCATGTGTCCAGGAAGAAAGGAAGATACTCGGTATGGAAGAGCAATGATCTCTCTTATAAAGAATTCATAATTTAATCTGATTAATAAAAACCACTGTAGTTTTGCAGCTGTGTATGACAGCAAATTGACATTAACTGCTTCAAGCACTGGTAAAATTTAGGCCATAGGTTCTCTATGGGCTGCAAACACAGGCAATAGAGGGTGGGAACCTGTGCGGAGCAGAAAGACAGACAACTCTTCCATACGATGTGAGAAATAATCTGGGGATTTCTCAAGAATACTTGGGAGAAGAGATATTTTACCTGGGGCACGATTTCTGGTATGCAAAGTAGAATTGTCACTAAAATTGTTATTGCTGCTTACTTATTTATTCATTCCCTCATTCAAGTGATCAATTATTCATACAACAAATGACCACCAAGCCCTTATTTGTGTGGTAGGTGTTATATTAGGTACTGCAGATGCAGTACAGGAATGGTACATATGGTGCCTTCCATTGTGAATCTGAAAGTCTAAAAAAGATCCTCATTTGTATACTCGGGCTTTTGCAACTAGAGAAACTTGGAGCCAACACATTTGCCGTGTATGTGCGCATATTCACCTAATTTGAGTAAAATAGCCCCAGAATAGGCCTGGAACTTTGCAGTAGTATTTGAAGTAATACCAGTTCATACAGGAGGCTAGATGAATGCTTATGTGTCCCTGACTGAGAGGAGGTAGTAAGAAAATAAAGGAAGAGGACACATTAGAAGGATATACTAGGTAGGGTATGTGAACCAATGGGATGTTCAAGATATTTTTGGACTATATCCACTATGTGGAAGCCAATGAGGACAATTTACTTTCAAGCTTTGAAAACTGAATGGACATATAACATCTTTAACCAAAAGAGAGAATAAGTGAGGAAGAGCATGACATGTTGGAGAGAAAGAAGCAAGATGAGATTAGTTTAGAACATGTTAAATTTGACAGTCATTCTAATAAAAGCATGGGTTTGAATTCAGGGTAAAAGTAAAAATAAATTTTGTGAGGGATCATTAGCCCATAAATAGTTTTGACAACAGTGGGCCTGGAGACGAGCACCAAAATACACCAGGCAGCTCAAAAAGAACAATGACTAAGTGAGGGAGAGATCCACTGCAAAACCATGAGAGTGTGATAATCTGTTAAATGAAGAAGAAAGCTTGAGAAAGGAAAAGTGCTCACAATAAACACAATGGTTCAAAAGGCTAAGAGGAATAAAATTGTCATAGCTTTCACAAGTAGAAAGTCATTAATGATTGTAACAAGATCTGCATAAACAGGCATGAAGAAAAGGAAAAGCAATCATATCATTTTGGACTCCACAGATTAGGTTGAAAATTTCATATTAACCCTTTTACCCCAGGACCAAGTGAGAAATTATCTAGAATAAATTTTCTATCATTTTACCTCTTTTAAATCTTCATAGTGCAAGAAAAGTATTGGGTGTTCTTCTTTTTTCTTCCACCAGCTCTTAACATGATTAAACCAGGAACCATAGGCCACTAAAACCAAAGACACAGTCTCTTTCCATAAGTATTCATAAAATTAAAGATTTGTTTCTGAACAATAAGTCAAATTGCACAAACATTTTGTGGAATTTGAAAATCAAGGGAACTGAGAATGTAAAGCCAATTAAAAAATATATATAATCAAGCAAATATGAATTTACAAGGAATCCATATTAAAAATATATAAAGTACAAGGAAGTATTTCAGTTGAAAATACATTGACCTCTAATAGGTTATACTCAGCTTCACACGTAAGGAAACTATTATTTTATGAAGTACCCATATCAACTATTTATCTATACTATAAATATATGTATACCAGATTTTACTAATGTTTAGGCAAGGTAAATAATTTCTATTGTGAGCAGAAACTGAGACTGGGTTTCTAACAGCTGAAGAAATTAGACAATATTTTCATTAAGCCGATGTTTAATACCAGGTTCATATATTGAAAGTCATAGTAAAATATTAGGCATTTTTTATTTAGTTTTTTTAAATGGTGTTTGAATATACTTCTTTCTGATTTGGGAAAAATAAGTGTTTGGAAAACAAAAAGTAACACCAGTAATAGTTATTAGTATTATTTAAAATTAAAAATAATTACTTACTGATTTTAGGCCAAGACCTACCTACCATTTCCAGCCATGAAATCCTCCAGGTACTGTTCCCAGGTAGTAGTTGGAGGGAACAAATTATTCATTAAGTCAAAATGGTGATATGAGACCGCAACATCCTTAACATTTCGAGCCGTATAAATCATCTGCAGGAGAAGGAGGAGCAAGAAATCAAATGGATGCTATTGTATTTAGGAAAGTGAGAATTAACATACAGGCAAGAAAACAATATATTTGAAATTCATGAAATTAAAAACAGGGAAAATGTTGGACAAAATTAATCAAACAAAAGGTTGGCTCTTTTAAAAAAATCAGTGAAATTGATAAATAGCTAACAAGACTGACAACATGAAAGAGAGAAGATACAGATAAGAGTATAAAAAGATGTTCCACATCATATGCTATCAGGAAAATGCAAATTAAAACAACAAGCCACCACTCCACAATGGTTACTAGAATGGTCCAAGTCCAGGACACTGGTAGCACCAGGCCCTTCTGGGATGAGGAGCAAGAGGAGCGCTCATTCATTGCTGGTGGGGATGCAAAATCGCACTGCTGTTTTGGAAGGCACTTTGGCAGTTTTGCTTTGTTTTTGTAATAAAACTAAACACACCCATACCATATGATTTAGCAATTGCACTACTTTGTATTTACCCAAAGGAGTTGAAAAATAAAGTATACACAAAAACTTGCACGTGATTGTATTAGCTTTATTCAGAATTGCCAAAACTTAGAAGCAACCAAGATGTCCTTCAGTAGGTGAGTGAATAAATAAACTGTGGTACTTCCAGACGATAGAATGTTATTTAACACTAAAAAGAAATGAGCTATCAAGCCATGAAAAGACATAAGAATCTTAAATGCATAATACTGAGTGAAAGACTACAATCTGTAAAGGCTACATATTGTATGAGTCGAAGTATATGATATTCTGGAAAAGGCAAAACTGTGGAGACAGATCAGTGGTGTTCAGGGTTGGGGGAGGGAGAGGTGAATAGGGGGAGCACGGAGGGCTTTTAGGGTAGTGAAACTACACTGCATGGTACTGTAATGTATGACTACACATATATAGACAGATTGGTCCAAACTCATAGAATGAACAACACCGAGAATGAACTGTAATGTAAATTATGGACTTTGAGTGATAACGATGTGTCAAAGTAGGTTCACCAGTTGGAACAAATGTGCCACTCTGGTGGGAGAAACTGATAATGGAGAATCTAAGCATGGTGGGGGAACAAGGAATGTGTGGGAAATCACTTTGACTTCCACTCGGTTTTTCTGTGAACCTAAAATTGTCTATAAATAAATGAAATTGCTGTAAAAAAAAAAGTCTGGTAAAAGAAAGAATAAGAAGGGACTCGATGAACAACTTTTCATTATAAAATTCAACAACTTAGAATTTCTCACATGTCACAAACTAGTAAAAGCCAGCAAAGAGGAAATGGGTAATCTGAATAGCAACACCCTTACGTTGAGGTTTCACAGAACGCCAGAACATCTAGGGACAGCTGGGGATAACAGTAGCAATATTGTGCTGAGATGAGAATTCTGTTGCTACATAACTTTGCAAAACTTCAGTAGGTAGGTTTAGACTAAAATAATTGAAAAGTTTTCATTGAAACATCTGAGCAATTATTTACTATGTGAGTGAGTCAGAAGGTATGCGGTCATTACAAAATTGACTCTCAGTCTAGAGTGTACCTTGCAGTTGTTCTTCCAGAATGTCTTAGGAAGGAGATCAGTTGGTAGATGTGTCTTCACAAGCCGAGGTGATGGATTCTTCTCCAATTGTTCTATACCTGGGAAAATTTAGTTGGTTATACAGAGATATTAGAGCCTCTAAGGAGCCTGTATTTCCAGATTTTCTCAACCAACCTTTCAAAATGTTTTTGAGCAGTATATATAATTTTGCTAAATTTTGAACTAATCATAGCCATTATTTACCTGGATTCTAAGAGGCAATATTGTATGACAGTTAAGGGCACAGGTTCTGAGGTCAGCCTCCTTGGATTCAAATTCTAACTCTATCACTTACTCACTGTGAGACATTTGAACATACCCTACTCTCTATGCTTTATGTTCTTCACCTCCAAAATGAGGAGTGATAATACCAACCTTTGCACTTTGGAGTTTTATCATACCTGTGCATATTATAAATAATTATAAAAATAGCATCCCTATGTCAAAGAGATATTAATACCTAATAAATCTCATATAAGTGTTTTGTATCAGCTATTGTAGTATTGATGACATAGTACACATTTTTGTGGAGCATCAGCTGTTGTATTTGCATTTTCATTATTTCCTGTATTTGTCATACATATATTCAAAGTGAAAATGTTGTGTAATGTTTAGGTATTACCTGAGCTCTCCAAAATCATACAATTAATATGTGGTAGAATTTGGTTTCACATGAAGTCTTTGGAGAAGGGATATATAAACTTCCCTGAGACAGAAAGCACCTATTTGTTTTCTGTGTTTAAACTCAGGAGGATCTCACTGCATAAGTCACGTGGCCAGTCTAAAGATACTTGTTGAGTAAAGGCATACTCAGAGAATTTCTGACACAGACGAGGAAGAGCTGGGCTAACCCTTTTCCCTTGCTCTTGGCCTTTACTCAACAAGACTCTTGGCCTTTATCTCAGGTGTATCTGTTAAAGACATCATCTCTTATAGAGTCACCAAGATCTCATGTATTGTGTCCTCTTTCAGGTTTCACATCCAATAAATTTTAAAGTCCTATGCATATTTTTTCACAATATTATTTATAACCAGTTTAACCTCCAGGTTACCTGTTAATCTTATATTATCTTCCCACCTTTTGTCTATGAAGACATACTTGCCCAAAATTTTATCTGACTTACTAATTCAAAGCAATCCTATGTTTCAATTATTTACAAAATTGTATTGCATATGCTAAAAAGCCAGTTGGTATCTCTCTATTAATACATCTTTTTAAAAGGTTCTATACAGTACTTATTTTTTATTTCAGAGTTAATTTACCTATTTGTTTATTGTCAGTTCCCATGTGTCTTCCTTGTTCCCACTTCCCAATACACACGCTAGCTTGGATGTTCCATAAAATCAGGGATAGAGCCTGTTTTGTTCACCAACAAATGCTCTACAGAGAATAAGGCATAGCACATGGCTGTATTAAGAAGAACCCCTTAGTATCAATGCAGATAGGGTTGGCAAACAGGAAATAAAGACGCAAAAATTCCAGTTAAATTTGAATTTCAGATTAACAACAAATACCTTTGAGTTTAAGTATCCCCCATGTAATATTTGGGATATACTTTTACTAAATAAAATAGCTATCTGAATTTAAAATTTAATTGGGCACCCTGAATTTTATCTGGAAAACTTAATTATACACCTATAAAATTCCACAGGGTATTTCATTATGCTTCTACTGACTTACTAGTCATAACCTCTTTATTTAGCATATAGAAATGAGAGATTGTAATATTCCACAACTCACTATTCCTCAATTCCCTGACGTGAACTCTTATGTTTGTTTGTTTTAGGAAATTTTTCCCACATTGTTGCTCCTCTTCTCTCCCTAAACATCAGTGAAAAAGTTCTCAACCTCTTCTGTCTTGTAATTATTTTGCCATTGAGGTCCTTTAAGTGAACCCTTTACACACACAAATATAGATATTGGGAATATGCGATGAATCACAAGTATTCACATTCAGGCTCCAGAGTAAATCTGAGTGCCAGCTTACCCTCCTTTACCTGGGGGAACGTCATCTACAAGCTCTCTGGCGATGCTGCACAGCCTCACTCACTGCCTCCAACCCCAACTCCCACCAATAATCCCTGCTCTTCTATCCCTGATTAATTTGATCCTATCACTGCTTTATAGTTTTCTGTGGCTCTGGGGTCTTAACTCGCTTTTGCACTCATTTTGACTGCTCGTCCCAGAATAATCCTTCAGTTCCAAGTTTTAGCATTTGCTCTTCTGACTTTACACAACCACAGAGAGTGAATGACACCCGGTTGGTCCTTCTCTGCCTCTGTAAATGACAAGCTCCCTCCGAGCAGAGAATTTGGATTCGGTTCCTTAAATTGATTTTAAAAATTTCACCACCGTACTTATCCCAGGTTTCCAGCAGGCTCAAAGAGCCAGACCTTAGTACTTTTAACCCCTCTCACTTGCCTACAAGACACCATCTGATTCTCTCTCTTAGCTCACAGTTTCTTAAAAATTACAAGCTCTACATGATCTGCTCCCATCTAGCCTCTAATTGTTTGGCATCTCACTTTTCCGGTCTTTCATTGCTATTGCTGGTTGCTATAGTTGTTTTTAGTTCCTGGACTATACCAACGTCTTTTCAGCATCTAGGCCTTTATAACTAATACTTCGCCTTCCTGAAATATGTTTTCTCCAACTATGTGTATGGTTTTAGGTCTCAGTCTAAGAGCAGTATCTCTAATTACCCAATCTGAAGTAAACTCTCCTGCTTTTCTCTTTCATAGAGCCCTATTCTTTGGATATAAGATCAATAATATTCACATATTATTAGTTTCTTTACTTATCATGTCCCCAAATTACTGTAAGCTCCTTGGGTTTAGGACATTAACTTACTTACCATTTTTTAAATCTAACCCATAGAACAGCATATAATTCTTTAGAGGCACTTAATAAATATTTGTGAAGTGAAAAATAAATTGTACTAATAATTAAATTTTTGAGAGATATTGTACTTCTTCACTTGTTTAACTACAGCAAAGTCCTAAATTAGGAGCATGTTGTTCTAATCTAACAAATTCTATACAACAAAAGTCAATAAAGACAAGAAACATTTTTTTTATGTCATCAACCAAATTTTTAATTGCTTCCTACAACAAAACATTCATTTTTGGTTATCATACCCAAATATGCCATGGACTAAAACTGTATTTCTCTATATGCCTTGGTATTGTACTGTTTGCAAACTTCCATTTTATGTTACTAAATTTACTCCATTTTATTGGAGTGGAAATCATAAATCAATAATTAACATACCATATAAATAATATTACAAAATTGTAATTCCCCAATGGTTTAAAATTACCTGAAACTCTCAGTCCAGGAACAGTCATTTCCAACATTGGAACTTTAGCAGTTAAAAAATCTCGCTTACATTTTTCAACATCTCCATCATTTAAAATCATGTCCACAATTTCACTTACCCAAGTGGTACCTGTGTCAAAAAACAACATTTTTTATAGACATCACCTGAATCTGAGGGGGGAAAGTACCTGTTGGAAGCCTGCCATCCTAATATAGTCTATCAGAAACTTAATTCTACAGAATTCTATGCCCCAAATGCCCTTTTTAATATATTTCAAATAGATGGCTATCCTGACTGGTAGGTTTATTATTTTATTTAGGTTGATAATGATTTTATAGAGAAATTGATTTTCAGGAAACAAAGTTGAAGTCAGAGCTGCACTTGTCAGACCACAAAACTCACCTGATTTGGGGTAAGTGACTATCAGAATGTCATCTGGCCTGCTCTGGAACTGTTCGACCTCTTCCCAGTTGTTTGCAAAAGCATAGATCATGGGACAGCCATGGACCATCTTCAAACTTTTTCTCAGGACATCTTTTGTGGACATCATCTCTGTACAAGTTTGTACAAATTCTCAATAGAATAGTTACTGGCAATCAAATCCTGGAAAAGTAAAGAGGACGAAAATAAGAAGCTGAGTAACTAAAGTTATTTCTAAGACATCGCAACCTAATACAGAGTAAAACTGGCCTCTAACACACTGAGTACACAGAGATCTAAATACAAAGGGCATTTTCATGGTTATAAAGCTGTAGATTGCAAGAGGAGCAACTGGCTCAGTGACAAGCAGAACAAAGGTCTTTGGTAGAAGCTTTGGAAAGAAATAAAACTATCTTACTTTGAATTTAAAAAATATCACATTACACAAAAATATATTAAAAAGTACCTGGACTTAATGTAAAAAGTGTCTGACTATCACTCATAATTATACTTTATTTTGCATCATTTTTCCTTATAGAAATCTGTTATCTTTCTTACCCTTTTTTCTGTACATAATGCATTTGTTTTCTCTGTGTGCTCCTAAGATTTTTTTTTCTTTATCACTGATTTTGAGTAATTGGATTATGACGTGCCTTGGTGTAGTTATTTTCATGGGGGTGTGTGTGCAGACATGCATATGCTCTTCAGATTTATCGAGCTTTTTAGAAATGTGGGTTTCACAGTCATTATTTCTTCAAATATTTTTTCTGTCTCTCCCTCTTTCTTCTGAAACTCCAGGCCTCATAAAGTTGTTTACAGCTCACTGACGTCCTATTCATTTTTAAAAATGTTTTTCTCTCCTTGTGTTTCAATTGCTATGCCTTTATGTTCACTAACCTTTTCTCCCACAATCTGTAACCTGATGTTATTTCCATCCAATGCAATTTTTGCAGGAATTGTGATTTTCATCTCGAGATCATTTGGGAATGACTATATATTTCCTGTCTCAACTTTTCAAACATATTGAATACAGTTATAGTGACTGTATGTAGTCTACTTAAAGGCACAAAACACATTAGTGGTAACACAGAAATAGACTTTAGTCTTCCCAGCTCCACCAACTGCAAATATACCATGGGGAGGTTCTATTCAGAGTCAACAAATGTTCATGACTTATCTTATTCAAATAAGAGGTTCACAGTTTATAAGGAAATATTTCTTTGACAAAGCAAACTTCTCCCTGACAAAAAACATAAGCTTTCCATGCTGCAAAAATGTCAGAGAAAAATGATTTGAGTAACAAGATGAAACTAAGGCAGCTGATCTGAATACACACTAGTCACAACTGGGATGTGGGCATAACCAGTTCAGAAACTTATGAGGATTAGTACTGAATTAACATTGCTTCTTTATGACTAGTAGATGATGATGAGTTCATAATTATACGTAGAGACGGGTCTAGGTGGTAGGGCTGGAAAACATAAGATAACTAATCTCATTGAACCAGATACATTGGAAGATGGTTCATGATTGATGTTTACTTTCGAATATAAAGTTAGTTCATGAAAAACTCTAGTAATAATGTTCTAGTAACTTCTAGTAACTTTCACCCACTGGTAACCACTAGTTATTTCTAATAACAATGTTACTTCTACCAGGAAATAACAATTTTATGTGGTTATATGTTATAACCTACATGATCCAGCAAGTCTTCCTATTTAAGACATACGCTGAAAATTAAATTGTCTAAAATTCGGTTTTAAAACAGATTCATTTTAAAAAAATGAAAAACAATGCACCGCTTAGAAGAAACTGAGTCATCTGACTTCAAAACTGAATGGTTCTTTTAATAAGAAAAACATAATTCTTCCATGTGTCTCACCCTATACAAAGCCCTGCTTTATTTGGTCCACATCAAACCCCAAGTACTGAAATAAATAAAATAAACAGCATATTCAATATACCGGAAAGTGAGTGTGCGCACACACTTGTTTGTAGGAGTGGAGGGAAAATGAGAGGAGATAAGTGAGGACTTGAAGTGGGTCTTTTTTTTCCCTTATGAGGCTCAGTGTTACATCAGAAGATAATTCTGGCATGCTTCAAAAGAGTCCAATTGAATGCAGAAAAATAAAAATGATCATTGAAACCTGAGAAATTCTGTACAACATAACAATAACTGCATTTCCAATGGGAAAAGAATGAAATATGGCAAAACCATTCAAATTACAAGCATGTTCAAATCCAAAATCATTTAAAGAGCACGTTCCTCTGTGGATGCAAGACAAAAACTTCAAGAAGAGAGATTTAAAACACAAAGTTTGCCTCAGAATTTAATCCCCCTTCTAGTTTTCTCTGTCAGTCAGCAATGCTGCTGTTGAAAGGAACCCTGGGAGCTGGTCCAGGAAGGGCAGGGATGGGGAGTCCTGGGAGGGGGAAAAATAAGTTGCAGGATATGCTTTGAACGTAGTCATCAGTGACTTTACAGGCAGTTAAGATATGAAATGTATGAACTATGCGCACACACACACAAAGGCAAGGATTACTGTTGCAACAGTTGGCAGAGCCAGGAAGCACTGAGAAGGAAATGAATCAGGGTGGTGGCCAGAAGTTAGCGAAGTCAGAGACTGCCTTGATTTAAGTGTTCCTACAGGGCTTCAAAGGGTCTGAAAGGGGCACAGAAGGAAAGAACTGGAAGGGTCAGTGGGTGAAAGACTGTTGCTTCTCTATAATGTGTGAATGCCTTCTAATCATTTTGGCCATGATGAAGAGCTGTGTTGTGTTGTTTGTTTGTATGTGTGTGTTTTCACCTGGAAGAAACATGAGCTCCCAATATCATGGAAAGAACAAACATATGCTAAAGGCGAAATAATAATTTTGGCAGGAGAAACAGAGAGCCTAGAACAAATGGTTTCAGAATCTATTTGCTTTCTTTTAGTCTAAACATTTCTAAAACCTATTAGGGTTTTTTTTCGTTTTTGTGTTTGTATTCTGAGTCACAGATACATAGAGAAGGAATGAACAAGAAGCTTGTGTGTGGAGGGGAAGAAATATGCTCCTGCCCTTCACCCCCTGCCTCCACCACCCTCTAAGATTATATTATGCGCTAGTTTCTGGCATCAATCCTTCTATTAGGGACATTTGTCTCAAACTTAGATACAACTACAAGCACCAACCCCTTGCCCTGGCAATTATTTCAGTGTAGGCTTTGGGATGTCAAAAAGCCCACAAAGAAACTAGCGTACTGTTTTATATAAGTCATTTTACTTATAGATTTTTAAAGGAATTTTAAAGACATATTTGTGTTTCTAAAAGACCTTGCCTTTATCAATAAATTTATTTGTTTGTTTGTTTATTTATTTTTGCCAACAAGTGTTTATTTTTTAGTTTGTGTGGAGGGTAAAAGTGTGTGTGAGAGAGAACACAAAGAAAATGTATTTATGTGTGCTTGGTTTAGTTGTATTTTGTTGCAGTTATGGGAAACCATAATCCTCAGTGCATCTGGTATATGGATCTGAAGATCACTAAGATCCATCATCACATATTAACATCCATCCGGCTCTCTTTGAGGATTTTGAACATATGATTTTTTCCTGAGGTATTCCCTAACCTAGTTCATTTTTGGTGTGATTTTTTGACTCTGTAGACTACGGTACTTTTTTTCTTTTAATGACACATAAAGACACTGGCTTCCACAAATCACCACCCCTTCCTGCTAACCATGCAAACAAATGACATATTCCAAAGACACAGGGTCAATACAGTTCTACCATCACCAAAAACAAAAGTTCAGAAAATTATATTTTCAACTGGACACACACATCTGCTATTAAAAATTAACTTTTTTGGTGTTTGTTAAAAAAATAAACAATTAAAATAAGCAAGATAATAATGGACAACCTGAAATCAGGCAGAGTTTGGAGATGTATGCAGTTCTACCACAGATTCTCTTAAATTAAATTATCAGTAAAATAGACAATCACACTGTCTCAGCCACAGTTAGTGAAGCTATGCAAAACAGCAGCAGGCGCCCTGAAGTCGTGAGGAAGGCTCATGGTCAAGGGGGCGGGCTCGAGAACCACAACTCCTGAGCTTTAAATCCCAAGATCAAGTTTAACCTCTGTACCTCCACAAAGGAAGGAGGGAGGGAGGGAAGGAAGGAAGGAAGGAAGGAAGGGAGGGAGGGAGGGAGGGAGGGGAAAAAAGGAAAAGAAAAAGTTAAAAAAGACAACAAAAATATTTAAAACCCTCTTATCTTAGTTGAAGTCACTTTAAAATCATCTCGTAACATGAACACATGAATCACAAAATAAAAAGGAAAAATTGTGAAACCCTATGCTGTTGGGGCAGCAAAGAGAAAGGTGTGTCAATTAGGTCAACTTGTTGTTGAAATATATGAAGGGTAAGGAAGCTCTAATAAAGTTTCCATACAATAATTAGGCTTTCTTAAATCTTGGTTGTTTATTTATTCTCACAAAAATGTACACACTGATAAACATGTGCATACATATGCACTGACCTAATGAAAAGATTCTGTACAGAAACTACACTGCTACTGGGAATTTTCTTCAAAGCGGCACACACACTGCACCGATACCCATTGCATGGCCTGCTTCTAAATGTTGGTCTTCTCATTGTGTTTAACAGATGTGTTTGAAAAGAAATATGTTGTAAAAAATGATTCTATTTTTTTAATAATATGAACAGCCTTAATTGGTTGCAACAGGAAATAGAAAAGAGGAAGGGATATGGCAGCTCCCCCTTCCTGGGCAGGCTCTGCAGGCTCTAGCCACCCTCCAATAGCTAAGCCCTCTTTTGTAATAAGAAAAACATTGAGCACTCACTGTACTACACCGATGTTAATTTGGTAAGATTTCTTTATTTCCGTTGAGTTGCCAGTTTTTTTTTTCATATGAAGAAAAATAATGATCCAACAAAGAACAAATCTGTGAAACAAATTAGCCTTTAAAAAAATATACTTACTGACCTTTTCTTTTTTTAAAGAATAAAATCACATGCAAATGCTTACAATGCAAACCTAATTTTTTCATGGAAAAATTGCTGCAAAACAAATTAGTGGTTTGGAAGGAAACTGATTATGGAAATATGAGAATTTTAAGATTAAATTTACAGTGTCATATAAAATTTAAAAATGTTACCATCAACAATATTCTCTCACTAAAAAAAACATTCTTATGATATTTCTAAAATTAATAAAAACTGACTGATGGACGAACTTTTAGTAATGTTACCAGTTTGTGTCTAAAAGGTCTCCATCTGGTAACTGTGTACTGTATTTGGCAAAATATGCCTTTTAGGCCTTATGATCACCAAGCTAGGGAAAACAATATTTTAATATATTATTAATATATACATATATTCATAAGAGGCTAGATTTTCAAAATATTGTAATGCCAAAATTTGGAAGTTAAATTGGTTGTAAGTTTTAATTTTATATATAGTTCTCCAATTCAATTCAGCCAGATTTCTGAGATAGGTTCAATGCAATGAGTCCCATGCCAATTCAATGGCATTTCTCCAACTGACTGAAACAGATTGAAGATACTTTTTGTTTTGTCATTTTAAAGAAATTTCTTTTAGTTTTTAAAATATATATTGTATGAAGAATAGAATTTTACATAGATTTTTAGGGAAAGTATAATTTTTAAAAGAAATTTTATTACAGCATAGGATATAGTCAAGAATAGAGTAGTAACCTTATATGGTGCCAGTTGGATACCAGAAATATCAGAGAGAACACTTTGTAAAGTATATGATTGTCTAACCACTATACTGTACACCTGAAACTAATACAAAATAATATTGAGTATAAACTAATTGAAAAAAAAATTATTATGAGAATAGGTGATTTAGGCTCTCCTTTTAAACTTTTCCTTTTCCTTCTCCCTCTACCTTGGGTCGCATTTACTTTCGTCTCTTATTAGAGGATCTTCAATGTTAACTTTGAGAACGGTTAATGTGAACCTAGCTGCAAAAGCAAACACCTATGAACAGGGCGACTTATAATTTATCATCTAAACCAGCGATTTTCAACCCTTTTCATCTCATGGCACACAAAAACTAATTACTAAAATCCTGCAGCACAGAAAAAATGTTTCTTGCCAATCAGACAAAAAAATTGGGTACAATTTTGATTCATTCACACTGATGGCTATTGTGTTGGCCATTGTCATATTTCTATTTGACAGTCTGAAGGAAGAGAGGTCAGTGCCCCTGACTACATAATCAGGGATTGCATGTTTTAAAAATTCTTATGGCACACTACTGTGCCATGACATACCAACTGAAAATCACTGATCTAAACTAAGGCATTTTGGAAATACAAAAATTCTGTAAATAATTGTGTGAGGATAAAAGATATAAACTAATATCCCAAACTGAAAAAATGAGTCAATCCTACATTCATAGCCTGTCATGAAGCAACTTGAGATTCAAAACAACAACACCAACAACAACAATAAAAGACATCTAAAGCAAGATACACTGCTATATTGTCTGTATTAGGAGGAAAATGGGATGACGATGCTGGAAAGGCTGAGGTCCAGCATATCCTTGCCACGCAGAAAATCAGGGCAACAGGGCCCCTTTTTCAAGAGATCTAAGTTCTTTTTTTGTGAAGTGCCCAAAGGCAAAATATTTAAGTACTGATACCCAACTACATGCCTCAAACAACATAAACACTTGTATGTCACATGCCAAGGAAAGCAATTTGCAAACTTTTGCATATATTGTTAACTTCAGATGTACATGGGTTACCTAGCAATCACATTATCAGTTGACTCAGCAAATGCCAATCAGTACATATTAACTGAAAACAACCTAAGAAAGAGATACTTATACTTCAGAATGTTTCAGAATTATTTGGAAAGCTTGATAAACACATTACTGGGTCAAATCCCTGCTTTTTCTGATCTGTGTGGTCTAGGGTAGAGCCTCAGAATTTGCTATTCAAACAAGCTCCCAAATAATGCTGATGTTACTGATTTGAGGATCATACTTTGAGAACCAGAAATAAAAATTCACCCTTGCTTTAAAAGAGATACTAATATTCTATTAGTATTAATTTATTCATTAATTTATCTATCCATTCATTATTTATTTATTCAGTCACCAAACCCATAATGTTCACTTTCCATACACTACACTAGGAAAAAAGAAAGGCATTGTGTTTGCTTTGCTGATTTATAAATAATTATTTATTGAGAGTATTCTCAATCTGTTAATAACTCAAATTTTACACATGAGATTCAGAGATTCTAAGTGATTTGGTAAGATCTTATAAATATTAGGTAATAGATCAAGCTCAGAAAATGACTTGTGATTTCCAAGTCATGTAGTCTTAACAAATAAATAATAGAGATGAAAGAGGGACTTACGGAAAAGAGTCACAGCGCATTCCTTTTTCCCTGAAATGTTTGCTGTATGCATACTAACCAGTCTAAACAGAAGTATTTTTTGAGTTCTTTCTATGTCACTGTGTCTAGTAAAATAAATACATAAATAATTGTATGAGGAGTTAAATAAAAATTAGAAAATTATTTTGTGGTACATGGGAAAGATGACATTTTCAGGGGCACTCAAGATTTTTAATTATTAGCATTTTTATTTATAAAAATAATATATGTATATTGGAAAATAATTCTAGAAGATAAAGAAAAATATGTTCTAAATTTTACCCACAGAAGCAACCACTATTAATATTTGGGTATTTAACAGAATATTATTCTAAAAAATTTTACACATATTTTCCCCCCAAAGATATTTTATTATATATACCAGTTTTAGCTGGATTTTGGTATTAAGAGAACTTATTTCAATTCTGAAAAAATTTTAGAAGCAAAATTGTTAAATCAAAGGTATGTACTTTATAAAGTTTGTACCAATTTAAATTCTCATCAGTTGAAAATCAGTGTATATTTTATCCATCCTAGCGGATAACATTTGATATAGTAAACCTTTGTAGTGTTGTATAACCTTACAGGCAAAAATCGCCATCTGATTGTTTTGGTTCGCATTCCTTTAATTACATCAGAGCTTGGCTTTTTAATGCCATTCTGTTTTACTAGCTTTTTTCAGATGGTAAGCAAACAGTTATGTCTTCTTATTTTTGTATTGTAATATTTATGTTGTGATTTTAACTGCTCTTAATAAATATTTCTCCAAGTTGCCATTTTAATTTTATTCACTTTTCACACAGAAACTACAGTATGCGATTTACCTTTGCATTAGAATCTAATATTTATAGATATATTTTAATTTTTTATTATTTCTCTTATAAGAAGATAAATTCTTTGAAGACAGGGACTGTCTTATACTTTTAAAGAATTGTATATTTAAGACAAATACAAAGAAATGCTAAATACATACTTGCTTTCTATAAATGTATTGGTGAGAAAAAGGGCTTCTAAGTTTTAGCCACACATGCTTATAATGAACACAGTGTACATTAGTTTTCACTGCATTTTTTAAAAAAGATACCCACAAGTTGTGAACTTGGTACTACTGAGTAAATGTTCTAAATTTTTTAAAGAGCAAATTCAAAATGGGAAGTGAGAAAAATGTAACTGGAACTGTTATTTTTGTATATTTGACAGAAGGCAAAATTGATGATAGATGTTTTCAAGTGATGTTTTTCCTACTCCCCTTTTACATTTTCAGGACAATTTGCTTTATTTTTCTTATTTAGGAGTATGCATTTTAATATCTCCATACCTATGTTCTCCAGATTTCTTTGGTCTTATGGCAGTAGATCCTGCATATATATAATTTTTCTCTGTTACTGTTACGGAAAAATGAAACAACCAGACACTGAGGGGTTAGGAGCACGATCTTTATTTACGTGCACGGGCCCAGAGGAGACAAACTCCAAATTCTGAGCCCAGAACAATAGCCCCGCATTCCCTTTATGCTGGGCTAAGTGGGGTAAGAGTCTTGGGAGGCGTGGTATAGATTTGGCG
>PVJD01012536.1:0-39119 GCA_004026545.1 Mormoops blainvillei | reverse complement strand
GAGAATTTTATAGACAAGGACATTAAGAGTTATGATAACTGCAATATATATGGTCAAGAAGGCAGATAAAAGATGGAGCATATTAAGGAGAGACACAAAAGATATTTTAAAAATCTAATCAAAATTTAGCCATAAAGAATATAATGTGTGAGTTGAAAAAATACACTGGATGGGATTAATATCAGATTAAACACTATAGGAAAGGTTAATGAAATTGAAGATATAAAAAGAAAAAATATGCAAAATGAAATACAGAGAGAAAAATAATAAATTAAAAATAAGAACTGAGTATTAGTATGACAAGGAACAATTTTGAGCAGTCTAATACACATACAATTGGAACTCCTAAAGGAGCAGAGAGGAGACAATTTAGAAGAGATATAACAGCTGAAAGTTTTCCAAATTTGGTTACAATTATAATTTTATGAATTTCTGAAGTTCAGTGGAACTCATGTACCAAAAAAAGAAAAAAGAAAAAGCCACGTCTATGCATATCATAATCAAATTGGCCAAAACCAAAAATAAAGAGATAAAATTTTAATGCAAGAAGAGAAAAAAGGCCCATTGTATACAAAGGAAAAATAAGGTTAAAAGCAGATTTCTCATTAGACGCAATGCAAACCAAAAGACAGTGGAGAAATATCTTTAAAACAATTTTAAAACACTACAATTTAGAATTCTTTAATCCCCCCAAAGAAGTGAAATAAAGACTTTTTCAGAAATATGGGCTAACAGAATTCACAGCCTGCAGATCTGCACTACACTGGTAAAAGAGGGCCACTAGGCAGCAGAAAAATGATACCTGACAAAAATCTGTATCTACAAAAAGAGTAACTATTTTTAATATATTCAAATAGAATTGACTACATTGAAAACAGCAAGTGTAGTATGGATTTTATAATATAAAAGCAGTAAAATACACTCAACAGTGTCACAAAGACCAGGAGGAGGGAAATGAAACTATGCTGTCTTGAGGTTAATGTTCAAAAATGAGTGATGTACTATTGCTTGGAGGCAGACAATGAGTTTAAAATGTCTATGATAAACCATAAAATAATCACCAAAATAATTTAAGTAAATTTACAGAAAAATAATATAGATTCTACACACATTCTGATCTCACCTACAAGTGGAAGCTAATCAATAAAATAAACAAACAAGCAAAACAAAACCAGAAGCATTGAAATAAAAAACAAACTGGCAGTAACCGGAGGGGAGGAGGGAGGGGGATAACGGGGCAGGGGGGGGAGGGTCATCAGGGAACATGCATAAAGGACCAATCGACAAAGCCAAATGGGGGAAGGATTGAGGGTGGGTGGGGTGGGGAAAGTGATAGCAGGAAAATGTTGCCCCCACCCCCCGCAAACATAGGCTAAGAATAGTACAGGAAATTGAGAAGCCAAAGAACTGATATGTACAGCCCATAAACATGAACTAAGAGTGTGGGGATGATGGGATGGGGTGCAGAGTGGAGGGGATAAAGAGGAGAGAGAAATCAGACAACTCTAATAGCATAATCAATAAAATATACCCCCCCCAAAAATACAAGCCACATATATCACTAAATATTTTCTAAATCCTATATTAAAGAGATATAGGTGAAATAACTTTTAATAAAGTGTTTTATTTAACTCTACATAAATATTACCATTTCAATATGTAATCTATATAAAAATGTATTGTTTCTTTTTTTACTTAAACTTTAATTAAATTTTTTTTAAAAAGAAAGAAAATTCTTACAGAGAAAGGACTACTGCCCAACTCATTTTGTAAGGCCCGTAGTACTGTAATACCAGATCAAACAAGATTATAATGGAAAACTACAGACTAATATTCCTCAATAATATAGGTATAAAAGTTCTTAACAAAAACATAAGAAATCAAATCCAATAATACACATGACCAAGCAGAACTTATCCCTGAATAGCACAGTTGGTTAAACATTCAAAAATCAATGAATGTAATTCAATTCTATTAGAAAATAAATCTCAATTGAAATAAGTCTACTATTTTATTTTTAATAATGGAAAGTTTATTATAGTCCTATAAACAAATAAATACACTCATCTACGAGCACCTTAGTAAAACATATTTCTCATGACTAATATAATGATTGTAATCAAAGGGTAGAAATTATGCTCCACCTATCTTGACCATCAGAGTCATTTCCCACATATTATTGCTCTGGGAGAGAGGACTACTTCAACTTTATTACACAAATTCTGATTTGGCACCCGGAACATATTACTAGTATGGTCTCAAAAGAAAATCCAATTTAGAAAGTTAATTTCTAACCATTAAATATTCATAAGCATTCTAAAGTAACTATGTAATTTTCTTAAAAATAAAATACAATTAGATAACCAAGAAATAAAGGGCATGAAACAATTAAAAATATAACAACTATATCCATTTAATTTACTATTTAATAAGCTCTATAGATTTTTTCAGTAAAACACAATTTTTAAAAATCAGTCCTCCCACAAATCACATGAACATTAATATAAATAAAACATGCAAACATTTGTAGTCACAGATCTTAAGTTGTAATTTATTAATATAAAAGAAAGAGGAATGATCTGTAAGCTTTTAAAAGATTTTGAAACAGACTGACCCAGCACAGGACTTGGTACATGCTATTCAATAAACTAATTTGCATTAATTCAACTTGAACAGTCATAAAAGAACGAGTAAAGGAACAAATCCCAACAATGCAAGACATAGACTTTAATCTCATCAAAAGCAAAAATTAAGAACTCAAACCCTGAACATTTCAAGATAGAAAGAGCATCCTAAATATTTCCTAGCCATACATCTGAAGCCTTCAGCAGCCTATCACTGACCACAATAAAAAAAGAAACATACAACATACATAGATAGGTAGCAGAGATGAAGGTATCAGCAATAAGAGGCAGTGTGTCTGAAAGAACCGTGAAGTACTGCTAATGCTTAATTTCTAATGAAAACTTAAATTATGTTCAGTATAGAATAAAACAAAAATGATATTGCAAAACACAGCAAACACTTCCAAGTGGTACAGAAGGAAAAGAATATCTACTTAACCCTCAGTAAAAGTATATCATTAATCGGAAAACCCAAGTAATCTGATTATTTCAAGTTTAATGCATTCTTAGAATACAATGTTTTTTAAAGATTTCATTTATTTATTTTTAGAGAGAGGGGGAGGAAGGGAGAAGGAGAGAAACATCAATGTGTGGTTGCCTCTCGTGCACCCCCCACTGGGAACCCGGCCCACAGCCCAGGCATGTACCCTGACAAGGGAATCGAACTGGTGACCCTTTGGTTCACAGGCCAGCACTCAGTCCACTGAGTCACACCAGGCAGGGCTAGAATATATTTTCATTACAAATTATATTCTTTGGTTGATTCAATGTTATTTTATGAACGTTTTTATGGAGATATTAATGATCACAAACATTCATGTATCCGTTTATCATATTATTCAAAACATAAATATCTAACTATATCATCACTTTGAGAGAAACCCCATTCTTTTTCTAACGAAAATACTCAATAGTCACTAGATTTAATCTATTTAACACTTACCTGTATTTTAACGGGCCAGGAAAAGTTACTGACGTACACATAGAATGTAATGTTAGGATTGCTTCTAAAGTTAAATTTTTCATAGGAAAAACTATCTCTGTATTCCTTTATATTAGTCTTGGAAACTATGGGGGTCTCCTCCCCAGATATCGTTCCAGCTAAAATGTAAATAATAATAACAAAATTAAATAATTCATATTAGGAAACAGATCTTTATAAACTTAAGAATATATATTATACTTCTTTTATAACTACTTATAAGAACATAATTATCAAAATATACTCATGTTTACAATTTAGAGCGATAAAGGAGAAAAATGAGATTTGTCATGATATAATAAAATAGATTTTGGATAAAAATTATTTTTGAAAACCATATTACTGATTAAGAACAATGTGCTAGCCACTACCTTAGAGATTTTTATTCTTTTCTAATAACACTTTAATTCCAGGGGTGTTCCAGGCTCCATCTCTGTTTTTCTGATTGAAATCTAATCCTCAGCTAGATGGCAGCACTTGCCTCAAGTGCATAGCTACTGGACTGTCGAGTCCTCTTTGGAGCTCGGGTATAGATGGCACCAGAAATGGAGTTCTTTCTATTTACTACTCCACAGGGCATTTCAAAATACATCAGGCCATATTTTGCATGTCTCGATTAAATTAAAAAATGGGAAAAAAATAAATTTATTTGTCTTACCACAAACTGAAATATCACTAATTTGAGTAAATTGGGAGGAGGTTATAATTTAAAACATGAACTAAATGCTCAATCAATTAAACAAACATTAGGTACTCAACAAATATTTACTGAAATTAACCACATGAAATAAAGCATTTCCAAAAATCTTACCAAGCTCTCCACTTAACAAAAAAATTATTAAAATTATATGCTGAACACCTGAATTAATTTCTAACTGATCATTATTCCAAAATTGCCTTGGACGCTTTTTAAAAATGCAGACTTTTTCCTGACCCCCATCTCCCAACCTGATAAATAAAAATTTCTGACATTTGGTTCTGAGTGTCTTGGTTACAAGTAATTTCTTGCATGCCAAAATCTGTGTTCTAAAGTGATTATAGAGTTTCATATATTTTTATTGACAAATCTTAAAATTTTGGGAGTTGGTTTATTACACGGAAGTAAAGTTCAAATTAACAGCATAAGTCATCATGAATTATTAATTAATGAAACTCACAGTGCCAAGATTTTACCATATGTTTAACCTAATGCAACAAAATGTCCATACGTTTGCTTGAACTTTTCATTTTTTATGTACATTTTATAAGTTCTGGAATGTCAAAAACCTAATCACTCTTGAATTCTGTCAGCGACCTGATCACTCATGATCCTACATATATATTTAAAAAACATAATGACTTAATTTTCAGAAATCAAACACGGAATACATTTTTTAAAAAAAGTTTCCAGTACTTTTATGCAACAGTGTACCTTTGACATAGAAATTAGAAAGCAACAGAATTTCCTAACATATAGTATATAAAAAAAAGTGAACACAATTTTTCATAATCCAACATACAGATCTGTGCTTCTTCTTAGTTACATTTTTAAAAAGTCAGCAATTTAATTTATGAAACTTATTATGGAAGGCATATTAAGTATAGGTTTTATTTTTAACCCTCTCTCAGCACCAAAGCTGACAAAGATAGAGGGAAGGTAGATTTCTAAATCTGAAAATGATAGATAAATTGTGAATTCATCAGCATTCTCAGAAGAATTTCATTGTTTAATATCAACATAAGATCAATAATTAAATTTACAGTTTCAATAGTGAATCAAATAATTGATATTTTTAGTTATTTAAGAAGCAAGTTATCTTAATTAAAATCATAGCAATTCATGGCACTGCCATTTTTTAAAAATTGTCATGTACAGTACTTGTCCCCCATCTATTTTTAATAAAAGAAAAGAGAAAGTTAACAAAGTTATAAAGTTTTAATAATGTTACTTATTATTTTTACCTGGAACAACACAGTGTTAGGCACATATTTTTTAATTTCAATAATTTAAATTAATAATAAAAGGTTATCTTAGAACACCTTCCACATAGAAACTGATGTGAAAGGCACATGGCAACAAAATTCTCTTACCTGTTGAACCAACTGACCATGTAATGTTGAGATTAAAGTTGTTTGATGCATTAATCGAAATATCCAAATTTTTGTTTGACTACCAAGAAAAAAACATGAAGGTTAAAAAATCAAATTATACTACATAGATATGATCAATGTTTCAATTATGTCCATGCTATATTTGTCAAATTCTATACATAATGACAACATTTATAATGACAACATTCAACTGAGCAAGTGTAGATGCCAATTATACTCTTTTACATAATATATACATAGGTGATAGATTCAAAAGTAAATTTAAGATCCCCATTTATCTTCTCTGCTAAAATCTGACCTTATGTATGTAAGCCAGAGGCTACTGTAATTCAATATTTGTATTTTAATTTTCTTCACATATCTGTAGTTAATATTTAAATGATACAGGTTTGGATTAGTCCAAAAATTTTAGGGCAACATAATAATATTTTGCTGAAAGACTTCTTGTTAGGTGCATATCCTATTATTATAAACACTTTTTCTAGTTAAAAAATACTTAAACTATGTAAACTAAAACTTTCAAGTAAAAATGATGAAACTTAGTCATTTCATTCTTTAGTAAGAAGTTATTTCTATACTGATGACTTAAATATAAGTTATTTAATAACTTAAATCATTATTTTTATATTGATGAAATGACTACTTGGGGAAAAAATGGAGACCACATCATTTAAACATCTGTACAGAGGAACACTAAAGAATTTGTCAGTCAACCTGTTTTCTTCCTGTCACTCCCAAGTAGAGTATAGATTAATTTAAATGATTTAATTTCAAGGATACAAGTGCCTAAAAGATTTCTTTAAATGTTTTTGTTATTATCTCACTCCAAGAGACAAGAAACAGAAAGTTCCTATGATTATAACTATTTAGTTATGCAAAAACACAGAGAACAATAGTTATATTGAACAAGTTTAGCGTCAGGTATTGAGGGTGTTGCGCTGCACTTTAAATATACAAAGACTCACACAAAAAGGTGTACTGCTAGGTAAGACCTGGCTATTAGAAAATATATAAATAACTTCCTTAGTATTACTACTTTTTTCTAAATTAGATAAAACAGGTAAGCCAATAGAAAATACATCTCTAATTTTCTGATTGACTCAGAGAAAATGTCTGTAAGGAACTAAGCTCCCTATCTGATGTAACAGTCACAGGAGGAAATTACTGAATTCACCACCCTTTCTTGGTGGATAAGAGCAGAAACAAGGAGCACCATAAAAGGCAAAGGCTGCTGGGTGCGTGACAGTCAGTCCACTGTAAAGGTACATTAAGATCCAGCTCTGTTTTGTTTTTTACCTCAAAGTACTATCTATTCTTAATGACTGCCACAGATAGAGGGAGAGCTGGGCCTGTATAAAGAACTATTAATAATGTTTTACAGCTATCAGAGGGCATTCTCTTCAGAGTTTCCAGGAAGAAAATATAGATTCAAGAAGAGTGGTCATCTCCCGAGAGCATCCAAAACTAAATGTATGATAATAAAGTTGAATGCCATACAGCTTTTTCAGGGTAGGGTTCATTAATACTGCAGAGATAGTGTTTGAGAATTCAAACTAATCAAAGAAAAATAAACCTGGGGGTTTTAATATATATAGTACTTCAGAAAGATACTGCATTATCCCCCAGAGTCAAACTCTTAAGTGGCCGTGACTGTAAGAAGGAAGTTAACACATTCAGTTCTATCGATCAGCTGTTAAGATACCTTCCACAGTATGTACCACAGAACTGTCCAACTTCTTGAAACCTTGCTACTGTTTGATAATATGAGTGAAAACAGTTGACACTGATTCAGGATAATGCCGCTATTACGACTCTAGCAACAAATGCATAATGCTTTTACGTCAGCATGCAGACAGGTCTGTTCAAAACATCACGTTGTTCAGGTCTGCACGTGGGAGGCAACATCTATTGCGACATCATGTCACATTACAGAAAACCCAGAAATGAAAAGAAGAAAAATCTCTGGTAACAAATATTGATTTATATCATCATAATGGACTAACCAGACCTGAAAACCAGTGACTGCTTCCTAGTCATTAAATCATGTTCATGAGGCAGTGAAACAAATTGATGCAGAGTATGCACTGTCAAGGAAGATGGTCTTGGGTGCAAATTAGCTCTTTCACAGGCGTGCTGATTGACTTGGGGAAAGCTACTTGTCCTTCCTCAAAAATCAGTTTCCTTATCTCTAAAATGGGGATATGGTGACCCCCTCTAAAGAGTTTCTTGGGAATATCAAATAGGATAAATTCTCAAAAAACAGCATCGTTTCTGGCCATGGCGCTGATAATGGTAGCATCGTTGATATTATTAGGTCTGGTGACAAAGGTGTCTTCTTCTCGTTCTTTATCTTCATCTTCACCAGAGGACTCAGAGAGAGGGCATACTCGCCAATGTCTGAGAAGGAGTTGGTTGTTTATTATTAATGAAGTATTTCATAAAGTAGTTTATTTTTAAGAAAAATAAAACATGGTAGAAACAGTGAACCCCTAAGAAAGCTTAAATCGTTATTTTTATATTGAAGTCCCATCTTCATAGTTGTTTGGGGTGGGGGAATTATTAAAATAACTGCTATTGTTGCTAAAAAGGTCAAAACTTTTCCAATTGATATAATTCATCTCTTCTTGAATTATGAGTTCACCCTCTATCAATTCCAAGTTTGGCCATTACTGAACTACTATAACTAAAGCCTATAAAATGCATTCAAGGTCAAGAAAAAAATGCTGGATTAAAGGATGTGACACCGTGATTACAACAGTAAGCGACAAAATTAGTCACTTAGAACATTGTTGGTTACATGTGGATAAGTCAGACAAAATCATGTTGTTAATAGGAAACTATTCCAGAAGATGTTGATATGAAAGCACTGGCGAGAAGGGATACATAATCAGTTTAAATTAAATCTTTTGTCAAAACGTAAAAAAATGCATAAATAATTAAGGCACTTATTTTTTATTATTTATTTTTGCAGGGTAAGTAGGAAACCCTGATCAATAATTCATATTAATTTCAGAAATTTTTCCGAGTTGAATAACTCTTTAACTATAAATGACCATTATATAATTATAAATTATATATAATAATGGTATAATTATTATTGGTATCCTTCATGGCATACTCTCATGGTAGTTTAGCGTCCTTTCAAATAACGTGTGTCCAGGCTCTTGGCTTCAACTGGACAAGAGAGTAGAAAGTAAAACTGAAAGCTGGGACATCTGGAAGCACCCAAGGATTGCTGAAAATTGGAGGAGGGGACATTCAAGAGAGAAGCAAACAAGAATTATGGTTAATCTGGACCTATGACTAGAATGCTATGGATAATACTGAAAAGGATTATTATTTTCACACCTACATTTTGAATTAGATTAACTCTTATATCCTCAAAGAACTCTACAACATTGGAACTATTAATCATTCAAGAACCCAATAGTAAAGAATAAAATTCTCATACATGCTACAACATGGATCAACTTTGGAAACATCAGGCTACGTGAAGGAAGCCAGGTACAAAAAGACATGTTGTGTGATTACACATACACCTAGAAGACACGAATTCACAGACAGAATGTAAAATGAAAGCTACCAGGGGCTGCGGGGAAGGGGACAATTGTGAGTTACTGCTTAATCGATACAGAGATTCTGTTTGAGATGTGAAAAATTTTGGTGATAGACAGTGGTGATGGCTGCATAACACTGTAAATGTACTTAATGCCACCAAATTTTATACTTAAAATTGGCTAGGATGACAAATTTTATTTTATGTGTATATTACCACAATAGGAAAAAAGTCTATGGCAATGACAACACACTGATAAAAACTTTCTTATCACACTGATAAATGTAGTTTCTAACATATTATTAATGTCTTAAAAAAACATATCAAAGACAGGATCATACTTTGAAGAAGTATCTTTAAAAATCCTTATTTAAAAGTCAAAACTTTAAATATATTCCCCAAAATTTTAGATTTTAGATTCCTTAAAAATCTAAAGAATAAGGAGTAACATAAAATGAAGTGTTCTACTTTCTTTTTCTTTTCTTTTTTTTTTTTTTTGGCAAGGAGGGATCCTATTTTACTAGAAAAGGAAAATTTAAGAAATTATATAATTTGTTAAATCCTATAAAATATTTTAGAGAAAAGAAGCCAGCAAAAATTTCAGGAACTATTTTAAGGTTTCACCTATTTGAAAAACTATTAAAATACATAATATAGCTTTAATAAGATGGGTTAATATGTAGTAAGACTGACTACACAAGAGACAGAGAGAGTGACACTGGCAAGGTGGCAGGATAAGAAGTCCAAGCCCTCATCCCCCCACAAAAACACCAACGATATATGGGCCAAAATACCTTTAATGAGAGGACCAAAATCCAGTTAAGAAGCGGCAGTACCAAAGCTGAATGCAAAACCGAAAACTGCCACATTATAATGGGTAAGAAGAGTTTTCACACTTTACCCACATAAGCCCCTCCACCAGGCCAGCACAATGCAGTTTCAGCACAATCACCTTGGCCAAGAATTTCCCCCTCAGGGGACAAAAACGAACGTACCAGACATCCGACATCTTTAACCTTTCCGGGCACAACCCCAAGGACCTGCTTCTGTCTTACCTGACCCAGAGCTGAGGGGCCAAGTGAAGCACAGACATCTAATTGGCAGTTAAGAACCAAGAAAGTAAGTGTGATAATTCTGAGAGGTAAAACTGCAATCAAAGAAGACAAAAACTTTGTATCCCTTGCTGTAGGTAGAATTGTTTGATAAAAGTTAAATTGTCTTCTCACCTGTTCTGGGTTTGCTATGAAGTTTATGGCAGTGTGGTGGCGGTCGTCTTCCTGTAATAAGCTGAAGGTAAACTGGTAGTCAATCAAAAGGCTGTCTGTGGGGAAAAAAACCCAACAATCCTAATAGGTAATTTTAAAAACTGCTTGATAAACAAAGTTAAGTGAAAACATACTGCTTATCAGTATTGAAAATGATTATCATTCACTATTAGTGGCCTAAGTTAGGCTAGGAAATTACAAATCATTGGCATTAAGCAAAAAAAAAAAAAAAAAAAAAGCAAAATATATATATGGAAGAAGTCCTAATTCTTTAAAAATCATATTTATTATTTCTGTTCTCATCATAAAAATTCTACAAACACTGTAGGCATTCTGGAAACTACATAAAAGTAAGAATATTAAAAAAAAAGTCATCCATAATCTTATAACTAGAGAAAAATACAAAACATTTTGGTGCACTTTATTCCAGTTAAAATTTTGTAAATGGAATGATAGACAGTTAGACATGTTGACATCTTAATGAAATCAAAATTCTTTGAACACATGAATTTTAATAGCTAACTTATATTTCACCACATGCTATAATAAATTTACTTGTTCCTTCATTACTGTGATAATTTTTACTTTTAGTAATTTTAAAGTGACTCTGTGGTAAATATCATTCTACAGAAATGACTGTCATTAAGAAGTGATTAAGAAAGAATACAGGGGTAAACAATTTATGTTTAATTCTGTCCATGTATAATGCTGAGACCCAGGTGAGATAGATGAATGTTAAACGTCAGGTGTAGCTTCATGTGTTACACAAGGGCGAAGCATTATTCAGAATACAAACTGACATCTTTGGTGACTCTGGGGGTTGAGGGGGAGGGAGTATAAGGGACTAAATGGTAAAGGAAAAATAATACAATAAAAAAAACTTTTAAAGCTAAAAAAATAAAAAATGTGAATCTTGGTGGTGGGCACACAATGCAATATACAGATGATGTATCACAGAAAGGTACACGTGACACATATATAATCGTATTAATCAATGTCACCCCAATAAATTGAATTTAAAAAAGAAAATATAATAAACCACCACCTTTATAGAAAAATATTTGAAATTATTTTAAACAGAGATGACTCCATTTTTTGGATATATACCTTTCGTGTTATACCCTCAGCAATTAAGTACTATTAAAAAAATGAAAGGAATAATATCACTGGATTTATTGTTAAAATTACTAAGGCATCATTCCTTATGTTGTTTCCTATATACTTCACAAGATCCATCCTAGGTATTTCTCATATAATTTAGTGGAAGGCAACACTTTGTCTTTCTAAGAATTTATAGGCATCCTTATATATGACAAGGAAAATGATGCAATAAGTCATATTTCCTATTTTCATCTGACTGCCAGAAAATGCAGAGGAAAGTTCAATGGGCCAGTGTTGTTCTAGGCACTGGGGATACAAAAATAAAAGATAAAAATTTCTGTCCTCATGCAAAGTATATTATATTAGATGGACATCAAAAGTCAATAAATAATTTAAGTTTATAACAGATGATAAGTATTTAGATGGACATCAAAAGCTGATAAATAATTTAAGTATATAACAGGTGATAAGTATTTTGGATAATAACAAAATAATGAAAAGGAAATTACTGTTGGGATAGAAGTATGCTTACAATTTTGAGAAGGAACATTTAAAAATCAAAGATAATAAGAGAATGAACTGTGGAGTTTAGTAGAAGAAAAAGTAATCCAAGCAGAGGAAACATGTACAAAAACCTCAAAGAAAGAACAACGATGATTCTATTAAGGAGGTTGTACAAGAATGCAGGCAGGAGGTGATGGAGGCAAGGGTACCAGCAGTTGGAGGTCCCTGCTGAGAAGGGAGCAGGCACACGGAAGGTATTTGGAAGGTGCAGCAAATGGGATTAACTGCACAGGATGGAGTATTCGAAAGAAAGGTAAAATTTTTTTGACCCAAAACTGAACATAACATCAGCATTTGCTGAGATGGGAGAAAAGAATAGGTTTTACTTGTTGGGAGTTGGAGAATAATTAGGAGTTTAGTTTTAAGGATGTTAAATGTAAGTTATTAATTGAATATGCAAGTGATACGTTGAACAGAGTTCAAGAGCATGCCTAGTAGATAACAATTTGGGCATTATCAGCATTGTGGATGCCACGTAACACCCTGGAGCTGAGAAACCACCTTTGTAGACAGAGAAGAGGTCCAAGGCATGAGTCCTGAGGCATGGTGCTGTGAACTGATCAGATCCTCAGAGGAGCCCACAGAAGAGACTGAGGGCAAACGATGAGACATGAATAGAACCAGTATTTATTGCCATGGAGCCAAGTAAACAATGTTTCAAAAGAGAATAGTGATCACAGTCAGGGGCGGCCTGCAGGGGCTCAAAAGTAGGGCTACAATACTGGGGAAAGATAATATCTACTCCGAACGAAGGAAAAGCACCACTAGAAAAAGTACACACTTCCAAACTCTTTTCAAGGACTTGTCTGCATAATTATCTTCATTTTTCCTAGCTTGAAGCTAAACATTAAGAAGTCAGGAGTGGACAGCCTTCAGGAGGTAGGGTCTGGGTGACGTGGGACACTGAGTGGCTCTGGGCACGGCTGCAGTGTTCCAAGGCTATGGACACTCTTCCGCCTTTTTTGGACTCTACCCCTCTGCCACCACCATGTCCCACCAAATTCTTGGCGAGGCTTCATGCTTGATTTCTCTATTCCTAATTGACAGAGCGGGTGGTCCAAGAGCAGCACAGCGGACAGTATGGGCGGTAATGGCCAGTCCTAACGTTGTCTGGGCTGAAAAAACAAGCCTGGCTGAGGACGAAACGAACAGCGGTGTTACTACATTCAAGTGACTGACAGGAGTACCACCCAGTGAGTGTGAATTATTATTAATTGAAGCAAGTTTAAACTTCCACACAAAATGTTTCCTTTAAGAGCTGCTTGGAATTAAAGTCTTCTAGAAGCAAACTGCACAATGTTCCACTTAACCAGGAGCTGATGTATTTCTCCCCTCAATTTAAATATCATGCTCATATATTTTTAGGAGTGTTACAAATGAATAATTAATTACCTGGCACTTAAAACATGTACCGTATTGCTCAAATTTACTCTGAACTTCTCCGCTAAATAGGGTACAGGACACAAAACATTAAAATTTAAAATATGTCTGGTTTGTGCAAGAGTACATATTTTGAAAATAAGTTTCTGTACTGCTTTAATGAACCGCTTTATTATTATGGTATAAAGAGGAAGACGGTGTAAATCAATTAAATAGCTTATTGTATTATTGATAAACACAGAGGAAAAGTAGCAGGGGGACTAAGTGTGATAAAGAGAGGTGAGAAGCTTATTTTTAAATCAGCAAAAATAGCGTGTTTGATATTGATTGGTATAAATAAGAATTTAGTAGAAGGAAAAGTTGCTGAAATGGAAGAAATTTTCTAACAATGTCCTAAGGTAAGAAGTAGGTAAATGGCCATACCCTTGGAACTCAAAGTATGACCCAATGGCGAATTCCCAAGGTTTGAGGGGATTTTGTTTAATTTGTTTTCACTTCCTGTATAACCCCACCTCCCACCTCGGAGCTAGAGCAGCTGCAATCTGGAAACGCCAACACACTCATACCCCACAAAGGCCCTAGGAAAATCCTGCAGCTAAGACTGCAGCGTGGAGCCCCGTAAACCACACCCACCCCGCACTAAGGTCGGCAGGTGGAGCCTGTGGTGCTGCAGGAAATACAGCACAGCGCTAAGGCTTATTACAGCTCAGTGGTAGGCAGACACGTCTTCAATTGTATACATTACAAAAGTATACATAATATACATATGAAAGTATACATACTATACTTCATATGAAAGTGTACGAGGCTGGAAAAAGTCCAGCCATTGTTAATATAACGAGAAGGGATTGCGTGCCATCAATATAACCTGGCAGTCAAGGACAGTGGACTGGAATGCACATGCGTGAACAATGACACCTTCCCTGTACTAGCCAGTGTGGGTGGTAGACACCATTGAGTGAGCATGTGTACTGTGTGGCTGTCACATTCAAAATGACTGATCGAGTACAGCAACAAATCTGCCAACAAATTTTGCTTTAAGCTTGAACAGGCCTCCACGGACTATTCGGATGATTCAGAAGGCTGCAACTACGGGCAACTGGTGATTGGCAGTTTCATCACAACGTGCCAGCTCATGCATCATGTCTCGTGCAGTTTTTTGGTGAAACAGCAAATCACCCAGGTGACTCAGCACCCCTACGGCCCAGACTTGGCACCCTGCCACTTCTTGCTCGTCACAATAAATAAGATCACCTTTGAAAGGGAAGAGATTTCAGACCGTCAATGAGACTCAGGAAAATATGATGGGGCAACTGATGACAACTGGGAAAACAGTGTGAGGTCCCAAGGTGCCTACTTTGAAGGGGACTGAGGCGTCATTGTCCTATGTACAATGCTTCTTGTATCTTGTATCTTGTTCAATAAAATCTCTATTTTTCATATTACATGGCTGGATACCTTCTGGTCAGACCTCATATATGAGATACTTTTCAGCATAATTTAAATTTTCATAATTAATAAAGGATAAACTGTATTTTGTATGTTTAAATATATTACTGACTGGAAACAATTATTTAAATACTTTGTGAACAGAAAGAAATGACAGAGAGCTATATTTTGAAGCTCAGAAATCATAAACACTATATAAATCAACCCTTTAATTTAACAGGTCGAGCCCCAAAGGTTGGAACAACTGTAAATGGTACAGGTAGCTCTTAAATATTTTGGCTAAGAATGAGCAAACTATCTTTGATAATTCCAGGAAGATTAGAGATTTGGCAATTAATTTCCCAATAAAATCTACAAATATGGGTAAAATGAATATTAAAAAGAGCCACTTTTCTTTACACTTCTCTCATTTTTTAGGCCTCAAGGTAAATATGAGGCTATTAATACATCTGGGTCCAAATCATATAAAAGAAATGAAGTCATGACAGAAAAAGAGAAAGGAAAAGCTGACACTTTTGTTACGTTAGTTTTTGACTTGCATAGTGAGAAGAGAAAAGAGAAAAATGTCGTACTACAACAACATATTAAGTATATGTAATTATTTAATATGAGTAAAGTGTTGAGTCATTTAAAATACCTGTGCAGTATACATTAATGGAAAAATAAAATCTGAAAAACTTCACCAAATTGAAGTTGAGAGATGAGATAATAACACTAAAGACAATAAGAGTAAAATAAATAAAAACTGTAAAGAAAAAACACAACAGAAACCAAAAAGTAATAACATAATGACAATATTAAATCTAATAATAGAAACCAACAATATAATAATTGAAACATAGAACTGAATTACTGCTATGTAAGTTAAATCTGAAGAAGCATCCCATACTGGTCATAGATAAAAATCATTCAAAAGGAATTAACAAACATTAGAAATGTTCAATGTATGCATGACTGATGTTGTAGCCAACATCATAACAAAATGAAAACATATAAAATGCATGTTAAATATATGATAGAAAGAAATTTGCTGAAGACTGAAACCTAAATACTAAAAGGAAATACCTTGTATAAAAGATAAAAGGAATCCAGCATTATCGAGAATAGTCCAAAAATAAAAGAGCCCAAATGTCTGTCCATTGGTAGAAGGTACGTAAAATACCACATTTCCATACAATGAAACATTATTTAGCCACAAAGAGGGATGAAGTACTGATACCTGCTATAACACAGATGAACCTTGAAAAGATTATGTTAAATAAAATAAGCCAGTCACAAAAGAGCACATATTCCATGACATCATTTACAGGATATGCCAGAGCCAACAAACCTGCAGAGAAAGAAGGTCGCCAGGGGCTTGGAGAGAGAGAAGGTAGAGTGACTGCTGCTGTGTGCTGAGTGTCTCTCAGGAGTGATAAAAATGTTCTAAAATCACACAGTGGTGATGGTTATACAACTTTGCGAATGTACTACAATTCACTGACTTGTGTACTTTGAAAGTGTGAGATTGTCAGTATATGAATTGTATAATGATAAAGTGTTCTAAAAATACTGCAGGCATTCAGGTCCATCTATGTGAGCATGTGCAAACATGCACACACACAGCCACATAGAAAAATTAGTTATTTATAAAGAAAAATTAGGCAAGATGGCAAGTGTCCTTAAGTAGCAATATACATCCAAAGATGCTACCAAAAGCTGGGAGCAACAGTTATTTAATATGCATGCTCAGCCATGCTGTCTACATAGAAAACCAACGGAACCATAATTCCAGGTAAGAAAAGTCTACAAGTATATGATCTACATACTCATCCTGAAAAATATTCGTCCCTACACATACTACAACTAAGACACAAATTCAAATATGAAAATAGTATAACAAAAACACCTGGCAGTGAATAAATGACAGATTTTTGAGTTGGAATAAAAGAAGAAAACAAAGGTACATTTTTATGTCTAAAATCAGAATTTTGCCAAACAATAAAGAACAACAAAAAAGATGCTAAAATAAACAATTTCAGTATGTGGCCACATATACTATAAAAATGTTAACACCCATACCTCTTCCTTGGGGCCTATTTTACTATATTAGTGATTATGTTTATCTCTCTACACACATGTACACACACAAAATACCCACTATCTTAATTACTATAACTACATAGTTAGACCTAATATCTTAGATCTCCAGAGCCCTTTCAGTGTATATCCTTTGCTTGTAATAAAGCTGACCAGAGAGTACAGAGTGTTTGAGTCCTACAGTCTTTTCTGAAATTGAATTCAAGATAAATAATGCATAATGAAAGTGCATGTGATAATTTGAATCAAGAATGATGTCAAGAAAGATATTAAGGGAAAGACAATGAGGCAAGTGAAAAAGTATTAAATGGATAAAATGCTACACGGAGCGCAAAGCATTTCCGTGAAAGGCAGCAACAAGGAGAGGTAGAACGGTGCTTCAAAAGAGATGAAATTTTTGAACAGGCAAAGCAGCATAATTATTTGCAATGTCAAAGGGAGCAAAGCAGCTACTATTCCCATGCTCAGATTCTAAGCTATTGATAGCAGGAAAGAAAACACAGTCAGCACCTCCCTTAAGGGACAGCCAGGTTTAAGAATAAAAGAAGTTTCAGTTAAAATATAAGACAGTTACCAAAAGAGAACAAGAATATACTTGGTAGTTTAATTTTAAAAATAATAATTTAAAGGAAAAGAAGAATAACACCCCAAAACCAATGAGTGTACTTAGCTCTCAAATTTTGGTTTCTATATACCATCTTCTACTATAAGAAACCATAAGCTTCTTGAAAAAAAAAAGGTTGATTCCATGACCAGGGCAGAAGAAGTACAAAGTGAGCCTGAAATATCTTTTAGTCCCAGAAAATAAGGAAGTATTCAGAGAATGATGGAGTCATAGTCAAATGGATACAGGAGCCGATTTGAAAGAGATTTACCCAATGGCTAAATCTAGAGCAACTTCAGCTATAAAATAAATAACGTTAATACCATTATAAGCCATAAAATATCCATGAGCTGATACTGATACAACAAATGACTGCATAAAGAAATACATGAGGCAGATGGGGCAAGCGTGCCAGGATCCCAAATGAAATCAATCTTGATATGCAAATGAGTGTGCTAGACCAACGGCTCTGTTCAGACAAATTTCTGGTCATTTGGGAACCAGGGTATTATTATATAAATTTTTAATTGCTTCAGAAATTTTTAAGTTGAATACTTTGAGAAAGAACCTGAGATCTAGTTATTTGCTTTTTCACCTATTAATATTATATTTTACTTTTAATTTAGCATTATCCACAACATATAAGAAAATCTCAATTGTGATTGTAATCTCCCATTTATCAACTGGGTTATGTTGTTAGGTTAATTAACCTCAATAAGAGTCAATGGTACAAAGGGGATAAAACTGCCCATTTCATAGGGTCACTCTGTGGATTAAACATAATTGTGTTAGTATGTATTCGGCTTAGAGGAGACTCTCTAATAAAACAAGGCAGTCAATAAATGTTATTTCACTTCCCTTCTTCACTGTTATTGGTTTTGGGTGAATTACAAAGATTTCAAAAGTCAAACAGGTCCTCATGTGTATTTATATGTAGCTAGATATTTGTTCATAAATATATGAGTTCATGGTCATATATTTAGAAACGGATGCACACAGACTTTGACTACATTAAGAACCCAAATATGTTTTCAACAATGGCATAAGTACCTGTATTTGCCAACTTAGACAATTGTTTAGTAAATGATAAAACTTATGTGAATATAAGTTCAAGTACATTTAGTCTCAGTATGCCACAGTCATACAGTAAGTCCTCAATGAACATTGTCCAAAGGTTGCTGGAAACTTCGACTTTAAGGGAACGAAGTACACCGAAACCAATTTTGCCATAGGCTAATTGATACAAAGAAGAGGTAGACCCCTGCAGGATGTTTTTGATCACAAAGACATCACCAAACTTTTAAATAAAAAGCCAAAACTCTTCTAATGTTAAGCACCGCAGTAAATGTGAGCTATACATACATTTAGGGAAGATTAATACAAAACAGGACAAAGATTTTCCAACATGCTTATTCCAGTTCTGGCCACTCGGGGTGCAAGGTGGGACCCACCCTGGACAGGACGCCCTTCCATCACCGGGCCACTCACACCCACACCCACAGCCACACTCACAGACTGGGGGGACGTAGGCTGCCAGTCATCTAATGTACCCATCTGTGGGATGTGCGAGGAAATGGGAGGACCTCAAGAAAACCCATGCAGACATGGGGGAGCATGTCAACTCCACACAGGCGGTGGCCTCCACCAGAACTGTTTTTTGTTGGTGGTGTTTTCTCATTAACATTATAAAAAACAACGGTGAACAAAATGACAATATTCAAGGACCTTCCGTATTTTAACATGTGGCTCCCGGAGTGTGCCTCGAAAAACGAACAACAATGGTCTCTTTCATTCTCTATTTCCCTCACCAAGTTGTTTTGCACACTGCAAGCAGAGTGATTATTTTAAAATTAAAATTTAACATTGTACTCTCCTGCTAACACGTTCCAGCAGCTTCCCATGTTTCTTCCGATAAAGGCCAAAATTCTCACACTATAAAAAGCAGTGCACGACTTGGGTCCTGCAGGTCTCACCCCCCTCATCTCTCGCCTCTCTTCCCCCGTGTCTCTGTGCAGGAGTGTTTGTATTTCACGTGCCACGTGCCTTCCAACTACAGACCCTTACACACACTGCCCCGCCGACTCGACTCCTTCCCATCCTCACACACTCCCCTCCACTATCAAGTCATCCTTCACATCAGCTCTCCTTCAGCCCCTTGCTATACCCGCTCTGTTCCCTTATCTCACAATTAGGTCCGGCTCTCCAGGGAGCACACTCAAGGGGGCACCTCTACAGATGCCCCCAAAGCATCTATAATTCTCATTCACAGGTCTTATTACAACAATCATATTTAGGTAATAGTATAGGTACTATACTATTTTCGCCAGTAGTTTATAAGCATCAGTGTAGCAGAACCCCTTTTGTTCACCGTAATATCCCCAACAAAACAGTCGATAAATAGATGTTGAATCAGTAAACAAAGGCGGGTCAATTGTAACTCTTCAGTAAGTAAATTAACGAGAAAAATTATGTCACCCCGGTAAGTATTAAATGAAATAATTAATACTCAATTGCTCTCACATAATAAATATTCAATAACGATTTCCCTTGCTTGCTGAACACTGCTATCCATACTTACAATTATTAATTAAGAATTTCTACTGCCCTGAATTGTATGGCTCAGTGGGTTGGGCATCATCCTGCAAACCAAAAGGTCACCATTTCAGTTCTGGTCAGGGCACGTGCCTGTTTACGGGCTGGGCACCCAGATGGGAGTATATAAGAGGCAGTCGATAGATGTTTCTCTCACACATGAATGTTTCTCTCTCTCTCTCTCTCTCTCTCTCTCTCTTTCTCCCCCCCCTTACCCTCTAAAAGTAAATAAATAAATAAACTTAAAAAAAAGAAGAAGAAGAAGAAGAATTTTATTGAGCTTGGAGCACTTAGAAAAGTTCCAAAGGTAAAATCTGTTGCAGGAATTTGGCAAGTTAAACATTTGCTAGATATATCACAGAAAAAATGCAGAATCTTTACTATTCACACTGAAAATTACAGATCCTATGGCCTAAGAGATACAACTAAAACTCATTGAGTCTTACTTTTCTTGTCCGTGAATGAAAGGACGGATGACGACTGCCAGTGCCCATACGCCAACGATTCTAAGTAGGGATTTTCATATAATGACTCTTTGGAAGACACTGTCCTTTGCGTCACAGTATCTCCAACGAGCTAAAATTTTCCATTATTTTGCAATGATACATGGGAACCTGCTTAGATATTATTTGAAGCAAGTGTTTCACAGGCTAAGTTTAAAAGGAAAGCTAGAGACTCATTTCTTTCAAGTGAGTGGATGATGCTTAAAGATTTTCAATGATGACTTGTACTACTTAATGTAAATAAATTAAAAAATTAATGTAAAGTAACTTTTATTTTATAACCAATAACATGACCTCCAAATACTTTTGGTAAAACACTCCATCAGTAAAAATATGTGCCCGCACAGCCATAATACATGTATATCAATACATTTATTAATAGATAATTTATATGTGTTCTTCCATATGTGTTTACTGAATGCCTGCCTAGGAATCACAGTTTTCTAACTATGGGTTCCAACAACAGAAGGTTCTGGATTCAGTGATTTTCATTCTAGTAAATTTAAAAAAAACCCCACAAACAAGTAAACACATAAACAAGTGAGATAATTTTCTACTGTATGTTAGGATGAAAAATACAGGTTATTGTGATGCTCCAGGGATTCCACTTTACATTGGAGTGGGATATTAGCTAGAGATGAAGTACTTGAGACAGAAAAAAATAAATGCAAAAACCACAATCTTAAGATAACGTTCAGGACATTTAAGAACAAGCAGATTAAGTCATTAAGGACTTCTATAAAAATAAAATGACTGCCATATAAATCCCCAAATGTTTAGGACTCTAATCCTGGACTTTATTTGTTCATTGGTTCCTTCATCAGTTATGGGAACCAGGGTAGTTAGTTACATATATCTGGATACATGTCAGGTCAGGGTTTCTCACTATTCCTTCTTACATAATTTTACTGAATATTCTAAAAGTTTATTACTTAAAATAAAATTTAAGATAATATATAATGCATACCCTTCAAAAAACTGAACTGAATGAAATTCTAATTGGGACTGCATAAAATTTTTACATAAATTTTGTTAAGCATATTTTTGCAGGAAAACTCATTTGAGAAAACCATATGCATTTTTAACTGCTTGGAGTCTCTTCTTTATTTTCTTTAGCATGATGTTTTTATTTTATTCATATACAAACAGCTCCTGAATTAAACATATTGCCGGTTTTTATTGCTCTACTTCTATCGCCGGGGGTCAAGAAGGTGGGCCACAGACCCACAGGGCCTGAAGGAAATTGACTGCCATTTCCTAGCTGTGTGATCTTAAACAAATTAAACTTTCTCTGCCTCTGCTCCCTCAAATAAAACATGCGGATAATAAGTATATCCTTCTCATTTGAGGCTTAAATAAGCTAATACAAACAAAAAACATAGAACAGCCCAGCACAGTAAGTACTCAATAAAGGTTAAGCAGTATTTTCACTACTTAAAAAGTCGGATGGTTGGTTTCTAGTTTGGATAAAACTGTGCCTTATTCAGTAAATGATGCTAAATAATGAGCTACATGACTGTGAGGGGAAGAAAGTGCTTCACAGTAAGAATATCAGATATGCTATAGGTATGATTTATTCAGAAAGGCACGCAGTGCCGTCATCAGCCTGTCTGGCATCTTCACAGGAAAAAGGGCCTGTGAGCCCCTAAGGAAGGACCAGAAGCTGCGCACCTAGTCACAGGGCGCGGCGAGAAAAGCAAGTGCGGGGCATCAGCCTTGACTCTTCCTCGCCGCGGGGAGCCTTTGCAGAAGGTGCAGGCCGCACGGGGCCACGTGGGAGCCCTGCTGGGAGGTTTTCGGACCTTTTTCACTTTTGTTTTTTTTTTTAATTATTTTTACAGCAAGTCTATGTTATTTATATAACCAGAATAATATAACGGATTTATCATAAAATATATGGTCACATAAATTTTTTGTCTCTCTTTTAGATGAACCCAATAGCCATTTTTTTCTTTCAAATATTTTTAAGTTTCTTGTAATTGTGCTGCATTAGCCTTCATTTTTGAATATGTAAAAATGTTAAATATGGAAAAATATTAAATAAGTCTAAAATAAACATCTACAATTAAGATAAGGAATTTAATTAAAAACACAGATGAATCGAAGAATAAGGGCAAAATGCCGACCATGTGGACGGTCATTTATGCTGTCGGATACCCTTCAATCCCACACGCCACTGGCCTGTGAAATACAAGAATTTAGGTTCTCTGTGCTCATCAAGGTCACTGCTCGTCTTGCAAAATGGACCAGCCACTCCTGTTTCAGCAGCTTTTTATATTCAATGGTTAAAAAGTCATATGACTAACAGAATACAATATATTTAGTTTAAAACAGAAAAACACTTTTATCTGTTTTAGACAAAACATAATTACACTAAATATACGGTTAAATCAAGTTTTAACTGCTTTGTTGTTTTGTATAGCATGGCATTTTGATTAATAAAATTGAGATTAATACGGGGGTTGGCAAAAAAGTAGGTTTACAGTTGCGAGTATGAGAAACATGGTTTATTCTTGTATTACTCTTTATTTACTAATTATTGTATTATTCATTCGTATCACTTGTGTTATTATTATTATTGTTATTATTTAATACCCTTATTATGTGTTATTGTTTAGGTAATGATGGCTGGTAATTTAACCTAATTTTGCCCTCCCCTGTATTTGTTTTAATTCACAGCTACAATGATGTTTATTAGAAATATTATCACTCATTTATCAAAAATAGAAAACTCAAATCCAATAAATATTTATAAATGTCTTTCAGTTCAAGACATAAACATTAAATAAAATAATAATAATTAAAGGATTTAGCATAAAATGAATAAATATTTCATTTTTTTTTACAAATATAAACTGAGATATGGTAAGTGGTAGAGGTGATCACTGAATATAGAGTAGTAATTAAATTCTTTATTCTTTAAAAGGCAGTGTATTATTATCATCACAGAACTGCACCCTGAACTCTAAATAGTAATAAAAGAAATTTTTTAAGAATAAAGTAATCTTTCAAAGAGTGAAAGGTGAAATAAGCCAAAATATGTTTGTTTACTTGGAAATGCACTAAAGCACAATAATTAGCAGTTTGGATATTACATGTAGTTAAAGAATTAAGGCAGCAGTAGCATAAAGTAGATGACTGTAGAAAGTGACTTTCTGTACTCAGTTCTACACATTGAAAATGTATCGCCTATGTAACATTTTCATAGTCCAGCCTTTCATTTTGTGTTTAAGGTTTTCTTGGTTACAATTGTTTTTATAATTAAAAAAGAATGTATTTAAGGGAAAAAGAAACTACTCTGAGACTACTATTTTTTATATTTGGTGAGTCAAATTGTGTAACTCAATGTTTAAAAGAGTCAATCTAATAAGATATCATTGCTACTAACTTTTCTTTTTTCCCTGTGAGGAATGACAGGTTTCTAACACATTCGGTTTTTGGTTTTACACTGACATTTGGGAAACTATTAAGGCTGTCCAGGATACAACTGCTGGTCTCTAATACTGTCAATTAAGTTAACACCATATTGAACTCAATTGCTTTATGTTACAGCATAGGTCTGCATTTTAAATTTCACTCTAATCTTTAAAATCAGAAAAGTTTCCATTAACACTATTACAAGAACTACTGACCTTTTCTTTTTTCCCACACAATTTTTTTCAAATGTCATTAAGCTCTAAAAGTCTCGTAGAAAATGGCAAGACTGCCATCTAGCGCTTTATAACTACTCCTTTAACATTTTCAAAATAAAAATGAAAGTCCTCTATAATGTAGAGATGAGCTCCACAACATGGTAGTAGCCCCATCCCATGTGGCTATTGAATAAGTGACCTGTGACAAATTTAAAGTGAGACTGCTCTACGTATTGAATATACAAACTATATTTCAAACGCTTAATTTGAAAAAAACTAAAAAATATCACACTGATGATTATACTGTAACATGTTAAAATGACATTTTAGATATGCTGACATAAATAAAATATGTTATTAAAATTACTTTCATGTTTCCTTTTACGTTTTTAATGTAGCTAGTAGAAAATTTTAAACTACGTAGGTAGCTCACATTATATTTACATTAGACAGCATTGATCTAGAAGAAAAATAACCTTAATTCTTTAACATAAAAGGATTAAATATTAGTATATTTCCTATTTCTAAAACATGGAATATACAGTATTTTCCTGTGTATAATACGTACTTTTTGCCCAAATTTTTGAGGGAAAATAATGATGTGCATTATACATGGGTAGTACTAATTCTATATCTATGTAAATGTTTTTAATTCTTTCATTTATGCTTATGTGTTAAAAGTGTAACTCTAGAAAAGCATAACGAAAAGTGTAATGATACCCTTAAGCAAAGTACTAATTATTTGTTACATAAAATTTCTAGTACCATGATATGTTCAAAAATAAATGCTAAAATTTATTTATAATATCAAAAAAAACACAACTATTTAAATATAAATAAAAACTGAATTAAAAAATTAAAAGTTTTTTTTCCTGAAAGTCTGGGCCGAAAATGTGGGTGTGCATCATACATGGCAAAGTACAGTAATTTATGTATGCACATAATTGTAACTAGTTACTCCTTGGGGACACAATAAAAGCTAAAGATTCGAGAAGAATCAAAGAGGGATTTCTAATTTATAACAATCAGACAAAAATATGTCCCCATAACATCCAGGATGTTTGAAAGAAAAAAAAGCAAAATAAGTGTAGAAAAGATAGGGAATAAAGATCTTTTAAAAGACAAAGAATGTAAACAATTTAAGTATCAGTAAGAATAATCACTGAGAATGGATTGAAACATGTTCAATATGTGGGAATTCATGTTTAAGATACAAAAGCAAAACACCTAGTTGTCACCTTTGAGATATACTGAAAAAACAATTTTTGCTTTGAAAACTGATTAAAAGAAAATTTCTAGCATTTATCATGCTTTTTTATACAAACTGAAGCAATGAGTAACCAAATATCTGATGAGAGGAAATTTGTTTCATAGTTTTACATCAAAGAAATAAAGAAAAAATTGGAATATCACAATTTTGCAAACCCCTAAGCAATTAGAATTTAAACACTGAGGACGTATCTGCCAAGAATGGAAAAAGAAAGACTAGCGGTCATGATGCATTTCTGCTAGATGAAGAACGCAAAACCACCTAGGAAATAGTGTTTCCTCTTAAATCAAACCTGACCCTGATTAAATCTCTCTCTGGGTTTCTCGACCTCAGCGCTATTGCAATGTTGGACCAGGTAACTCTGAGTTCTGGGGAGGCTGTCGTGTGCACTTTAGGACATGCAGTAGCATTCCCGGCTTTTGCCCGCTAGATGTCCGTAGGGTCCCTGCCCCATGCCCCGTCAGGACAAGCAAAACTATCTCCAAATGCTGTCAAATGACTCATAAGAAAAAAACCCTCAAAATATGATTTAGGATTTTATTTGCCATGTTCTCAATAAAATTAGAAAAATAATTGCAAAATGGTTTTTAAAATACTTAATTAGAAATTAAGGAAATTATTACATATACATACAAAAAGATGATAATTGAACCATAAACTGTGTAGAAAATAATTTAACAAGAAAATGTATAACAAATGTAGGCAAAAACAATTTTTTAAAAAATTACCAAAAGATAAAAACTGAAATTGATACACCAGAAATCAAAATCAATGGCAAGGTTGAATAAACCCATGCTGTAACATGGCAATAAATAAATAAATATGAACAAAAAACTATAAGCAAAAAAGCACCAGACCAGAGATTTTGGTGGAATTCAGCTAATCTTTGAAGTTCACTGAATAAAATTTTAAATACTCCTATTTTAAAAAAGCAGTCTTCTCAAATTCAATTTCAAAAGCTATCGCCACAGTTAGAAAAGAAAAGCTAAAAATTTACAGTCAAAGGACATTTCTTTCAAAAATTAATGTAAAAATATAGTCTGCATTAATTTATACTGAAAATAATGCTAAATTAAATATAAACAAGTAATATTTAATGGTATTTCAAATAATATGCCATGATGATATTTGGTTTACCCCAAAATGAAAAGATGCTTAACATCAGAAAACATATTAATGCAACTTCCATTTAACAGGGTAAAGGAAAAAGGTACCCATGATGAAATCTTGAAGCACACTAATATAAATAAGAATTTTCTTAACTCGATCCAGGGAATATTGCATAAATTATATCAAAGTCTCCACTTGATTATAATATCTGCTACCACCATTTTGACTCAATACTGACATAGAAATCCCTACCATCCCAATAAGAGAATAAAAAAACTGAAAAGGAGGGAAATAAATGTTCCCATTTGCATGCAATATAATTAACTACATTGAAAAATCAAATCTATAATGTTAGAATAAAAAGCAGAGAATATCAGATCAATGTACTAAAAAATATCCTACTTTTATATATGAAACATAAATAGAAAGTAGAATTATAACAGGCACTATTTAAAATAGCAACAAAAGTATTACGAAATTACTATTTTATACACCTAACAAAACATGTTTGAAGCATGTACACATGAAATTGAGTTCAACGTTATTAATCATAAAACAAATACAAACTAAAAGATACTACTATACCTACTCTAACATTGCTATAATCAGAAAGACAATATGAAATGTTGGTGAGGATATAGGAAGACTAAAACATTTCTAAACAGCTCGTGGTAATGTAAAAAGGTAAAACTATGCAGTTAAATCTTTTGGCAGTTTCTCAGAAAGTTAAACATAAGCTTATCATATAACCTGGAAATTCCACTCCTAGGAATCCACCCAAACAAAATGAAAATATATGTCCAACATACTATCTAAATGTTTATATCAGATCTTTTCATAACAGCCAAAGCCTAGAAATAATTCCAATGTCCTATACCTGGTGAATAACAAATAAAAAGCAGTGGTATATCTATATAATGTTATATCATTTGCTATATTAACCTAGTAAAAGAGAAATACCTTATGACCATCTCAACTGATATTAAAAAATCATATGATATAAACAAATATCAATTCCTGATAAAAATGTTCATCAAAGCAAAAATAGAAGAAAAATTTCTCCACCTAATAAAAGTATCCAGGAAAAATCTACATCATACTTAATGGTGAAAGACTGGATCATTTCTCTCTAAGATCAGGAACAAGACAAGAATATTAACATGCTCACCACATGTTTTCATGGGGTATCAGCAGTAGTTGCCAATGTAATAAGGTAAGAAAAAGAAAACGTATCCAGGAAAGAAAGGAAAAATTCAAATTCCATTATTTGCAGTACACATTATTGCCTATGTACAAAACATGACAGAACCTACAAAAATGGTACCAGAACTACTGATGTTTGGAAAAGCCAAAGGATACAAAACAATATTAAAATCAATCATGGTTAAACATAGAAGACACAATCAGAAATAAAATATTAAAAAAAAATTTCCACGGCATAAACAACATAAAATATTTAGATATAATTATGAAAAAAACTGAGAAAGACCCACACAGTGAAAACCATTAAATATTGCTGAGAATAAATTTTAAAATAATTAAGAAAAAAAGATATATATGTTCACGGGTAAGGAGACTCACTATAGTTGATATCAATTTTCCCCAAACTGATCTATAAATTAAACACAATCCTAATCCAAATACTAGCATGTATTTTTGTGAAAAATGACAAGTACGTTCTTAAGTTCATATATCAACACAAAATGGAATAGCCAATAGAAGTATGAAGAGGAAGAACAAAACTGGAGAATAAATATTACATGATTTCAATACTTATTATAAAGTTAGAGTAATCATTACAGTGCTATACTGGCATACAAATAAATAAATTAATTAATGGAATAGAACAGAATGTCCAGAAATAGTCTTATATATATATATGGACAGCTGATTTTCAGCAAAGGTTCAAATGCAATTCAGTGGTTAAAAGATTATGCATGAATAAATAGCGCTAAAACATTTGGATGTACATGTGGAGAAAAAAAAATCTGATTTCAATTCCTTAAAATGTATGCAAATATTAACTCAAAAAGTAACATATACTTAAATGAAAATTCTAAAAATATAAGGTTTCTAGAAGGAAATATAGGGGAAAATCTGTATGACCTTAATTAGGCTAAGATTTCTTTAAAAAACTAACTGATAAATTGAACTTCATCTAAATTTTTAAAATTCCATTAAAAAAACCTATTAATAGAGTGAAAAGGCAAGCCACAAGCTAGGGAAAATATTTGCAAATCATATACCAGACAAAGGACTTGCATCTGAAATATATATAAAGTACTTTGAAAATTCAATATGAAAATAACCAATGCAATTTTTAAAAGTGGGGAATGGACTTAAACACACTTCATCAAATAAAATATACACAAGGCAAATTCACATAAAAATGCTTACATCATTAGTCATTAGGGAGATGCAAATAATATGAGAATTAGATACCACCACACACCTATTAAGATACCTAACATTAAAAAGCCTAACCATTAGAAGGATCAAGAGAGATCTGGAAGAAGTGAAACCCTCACACTACTGGTGGAAATGTAAAATGGTATAACCATATGGGAAACAGTTTGGTTGTTTCTTTAAAGGTTAAATACACATCTACCATATGATCATTACCCAGTGGAAGTGTCTTTCAATAAAAAACCAGTGCAGCTTTTTAATGATGACTGAAATCTTCCATTTAAAAAAAATCTATCACAAAATTTTAGTTGTTCTATATTTAATCATAACGAAAACATTACATTAAAATCCAGCTGAGTTTACTCAAGTTCCATATTTTGTTCCATGTTCAGAATAGTGTCTTCTGCTATCTTCTCTTCAGAGTAGAAAAAGGCACCAAATGCAATTAAGAAAATAGTGAAAATATACTGCTTTTCTTAGCCATATATGTATTATGACATTTGAGAAAAATAAAAATGGTAACCTAATAATGACAACATTAATTACTTAAGACAAATTTTATTATTTGCAAAATTGCCTGAAACTAATAATACAAACCAATTAATTAAAATGAAAAAACTAAATACTTACAATAACATGTTCCTCTAAGTGGATTACCAACATAGCGATTTTCAGAGTCACATCTGCAGAAATAATAAACAAGAATAAAAATGTATATAAAAATAAAAAATAAAAAAAGACAACTAAGAAGGGTAGATGTTTAATTTGTTTTTAATGCACAACTTTGGAATAACATGGCAAATGAACAACTTTTTGTTCATAATTACTTGAGTGTAGAAACTAGTTTCATTCTTCATATAACCACAGAGTACGTTTTGCATGTTTATAAAATACACTGAATTTTCTAGCAATACAGCTAACATTTAAGTTGAAAACAGATCATATACGATTATGTCCAGAATTTAACAAAATACGTTCATCACTTCAAAAAACCTTATCAGCAACAGCTACTCTGTTCATGGCACATATAACACGTTTCTCTGCGCATATCATGTTTCTAGAGAACATATAAGACTCCTTTTATGAGACCAAGAACCAAGTACTATTAGTAGTATCAACTTATAAATAGCACTGGATTTCATTAAAAAGTAATCAAAATTGGTATATTATTCATATCCTATGCATTTAAAAAATTTTGTAGCAGTATAATATAAAATCTATGTGTAGAATTATGTATTAAAATTGATTTTGGGGTCACCAATTGTTTTCCCACAGGAGTCTCTGACAACACAACCCTACTGATTCATATCCTCTATCTCCTTTTGTCTAAGAAATCATATCATTTTCATGGTCTTCTTAAGTATCACAACCTGCATTTATGCCTTGATATGTGGTGGAGTGTCACGAGAGAAGACATATGTTGAAACATTTAATCTTATTTCAGTCCATATTTTAACCTAGGGAATTATTTTGACACCACTTATAAATAAAATTTAGAAACTTTACAAAAACAATACATTGTGTTTTTGTTAAAGTCTACTCATTGCTCCTCAAAAGTAAACAATTTTCATACAAAATACTACTTCACTTATTATATATTTATATAAGGGTTCCTATTTTCATTAAATTCATTTTCTGGTTATCACTTTTGAGTCCCCACTGTGTTTCAGGTCGGGGCCAGAATGAGAACTGCCCTGGCAAGATGAATAATTTGGTGTCCCTATAAATGAATACTTGGATCTCAATATCAAAGCTCCACCCACTGTGTCTGCAATTCCCGCCCTCAACTTATATCATAGGAAACACATTCTTAAAAGTTTCTTAAATTTTTCCATGAGCAACTGCTGGGTTTCATGGGGAAGAAAAAATTTTGTTTAATTCTAAAAGGGGTGTGAAGTCTGCTATTCCTGCAGTGGTCAGGGGTTTCACGCTGTACTGACAGGGCATGCTTAGCACCAGCTTATTAACCTCCCCAGCTGAACTCCTAGATTTCCAGTTGGTTTCACTCCAGGTACGCTCATGCGCACGCCTCATCTCTCCCTGAAAGCTCTTGTTTGTCTATAGATTTTTGGCTACTTGGTTACCTTGTAATCTCGATATTGCAAAGCTTTCAAAAATACTCATGGATCTATAATTTGCCCAGCTTTTCTTTCTTTCACTGTAAAGGTAGAACTAAAGCCCTTTCCAACTCTGTACATCCTTAAGCAAACAATGGAAATGCTACAACCATGTTCATTTCACTTTTTGGCTTCACCATTTATTACATTCTCTATCCAGAACAACTTAACTCCTCCTTCAAGTTCTAGCTTAAATGCCCTCTGCTCAAACTTCGCTTATCCCTCCAAGATAAATTATTCACTCCCTTTTCAGGACTCCTTCAATACTTTCTGCATTCCATTTCATTAAATAATAAATTTATTGAACACTGATACTGTTGCTATTAATGCAATGGTCCCCAACAAATTTCACTCCCATAAAGGATACAAGCAAGTACACAGTTAATACAAGGGAAAGACTAACAAATAGGAAAAAAACCAATTTCAGTTTGGGGAGGTTATGAAAAATATACAAGAATATGTGATGTCCAACTACATATTTAAAGTTTAACCAGTTATCCTGAGAGGCAGAAAGGGCTGATGAATATCTCAAGTCACTAATATAAGACATTAATGTATTTTGGCTACTGTCTCCAATGCTGCCGGACACTTTAAGCAAAAACCACGTGTCATTTATCTTCATTAATAGTACCACTCATTTAATCACTGTTTACTCCCTTGAATGACTAGCTTTGCTTCCTAAGAGGAGCATTTTCTTCTGTGTAAGCGCACTTGTAGAAAATAATTGCTTTAGGAATACTGGCCCTATCTTTCACTGCCCCACACTCAAAAGCTAAGTAAATAAAACAAAAAAAGTAATAATTCTATCCACAAAATACTCTTTGCAAATTATAGTCCAGTTTTTCCTCTGCTTGCAAAAAAAAATCACAAATAAAAACTAGGGTAAGTGTACTTCCGTCATTCAGAACTATATAATTTACCTTTTAGTGTTTCATAGATTTGTCAAACCCTGTAACTTCATATATCTAAGTGCAATGAATTAAAATTCTGCTCTCTCATCTGGAGAAAAAAATGTGTTACTAAAGTACCACATCACATAAGAGATGATCATTGTGGATGGCTATCTCATTTATGCAGAAGTGTCGTACGAATTAAAAACGTCAGTGCTCATCTCCATGATGGAATCTCAGAACAAAAATAAAACATCTGTTGCTTACAACCAGGACCTGCTCCGTACTTCGCTGTCAGGGGTGGATGGCGGGGAGAGGAAAGCGAGGAGCAGTGCAAAATGAAAATGTGGGGCTCTTGTTAAAAATGTATTAAGAATTTCCAGATGGCGACAGTAGAGCATTAGAGCAGGCAGGCCGCCCTCGTGAGCAAGAAGCGCTGCGGAGACTCAGACCCCACAAGCCCGTGGGGTTGACCCTGTTTGTGACAACCAGTATCGAGTGTTGCAAAGGACTGCAAGTGTCCTTCTGTCCTAGAGCAAAGGACTTTGATCTAATTTCACTGTGGCAATGCGGCCAAAACAGCCTCCCTTAACAAGCACTTCCCTATAATCTTATGCTCTGGCCTCATTGTTAAGTTTAGAGACTATGGAGAAGAAATAATAATTGGTTTTGCTTATCTTCTTGGAACCTGAAAACCTATGATACTTCAGTAACCAGTCAAAGACATCACAATCTAACTTGAAATATTTAGGATAATTCTACAGTGAAAAAAAAAATTTATTCTCAATAAAAACAAAATGATCATCTTCCATGGTTAACAGATTTCTTTAGCTATAATTTTTATATATTTATGGTTTTGGAAAATCTTTTATTCATTTTTTATAACTATAATTATTATAGTTGACATTTATGGTTACAGTGTGTTTATATATAATATAAACATAAGTGTTTGCATATATACGATTCAACGCTATAAAAATAGTTTTCATACGTGATGTATATGAAGAAGAATAAAAAGAAAGAACATTCAAATAACATGAACCAACTGTTTCTTAAAGTTATTTTTGGGAGAGGAATAGATCTTGAGAATAACAATTAAATTATAAAAAGACAACAATGACTCATGAAACTGCTGAGAGTACAGGAACAACAAAGGTGGGTTTCTAGCTCAAGACATAACAGAGAAAAAGAAGACACCTGAAAGGCTTAAAGGACTGCAAATACCAGAATTAATAATGAAAGATTCAAAAGAAAGAAAGATATAAAAACACTGGATTTGAATTCTTTAATGAGATATGATGGAAAATTATAAAGATGACAATGCAGATTTCACATGTAACATGAGTTTTCCAGAAAAAATAAGACAGTTTCTTCTCTTTAGAGATTTACAAAATACAAACATAATCTATGAGGTCTGTTTTAGAGCCTCCAGAAAACTATCACTTTAAAAGGCTTAACTTTTTATGAGAATTGACAGAACCCAAGTGAACATAGCTCACAATACTACCGGTTGCTTAACTAGCACAACGCTACACTTAAAAAGGAAAACCTACAAAAATTAGTTCTGCAGTACACATTCAATGTAGAAAAGTTCTAAAAAATCATTTTTACTTACAGTTGGCATTGATCACCTTTTATTCCTTTAGTTGTGCAGAAACATTTTCCTGTGTGCATATGGCAAATATTTGCATGGCCACTGCATGTACAAGCTGTAAAGTCAAAACCAAAATGATACTGAGCATTCTCCATCACAAACCTGTGCACACTTCAGGGACGGTTTCCTTATCTTATTTTTATTTCATGTGTTTTCCTCTTGCCATCCAAACACTAGGGTTAGTATCTAACTTATTTTTAATTAAAGGGAAGTAAATGCACTTATTTGAAAATTTGGTGAAACTCTTTAAAGCCCCTGGGATATGTATGGATCTGAGTGTTTCTTTGGGCCCCTTCCCACTCCGACTTTGGGTATCTGCTCAGTGACTCTCAAATGGCACGAGAGCTCTGGAGCAGAGCGGCTCAGCTCCGGCGTGCCCACCTACAGTCACTGGTATGTGACCGTGGGCAGCTTATTTAGCCTCTCTAGGCTTAGTTTCTTCATCTGCAAAAGGAAAATGGTAGCACTCGGCCCTCAGGTAATGTGTTTTAAAACACCTAACGTATATCAAGCACTTAATAAATACATTTATTACTTCTACTATTCCCGCTGCCGACAATAGTAAAAATAGTGACATGTTGCATAAAAAAAGTATGTTTATTTGCCTCGAGATTGTCTTTTCTAACTTCTGACATCATTCTCCATTTTAGTTTTCCAGAACTAATTGAAACATGGTACAATAGTTAAACACGGTTGACCTGGTTCATATGAACCCGTCTTATTTTCTTATTTTGAAGTTCTTGTGAAGCAGTGGTCTGATCATTTAGGACACCGACCTCACACTTTTTTGTGCACAACATCCAAAGAACTGGTAGGTTCCAATTTCTGCATGTCCCCTCCTTTTCATTGTGATAGCATCATTCAAATACTGTCAGTCACGTTCCCTTACTGACACCAATATAATCACACATCTGATCTTTCCCCCTTCAGTATTTCTAGGCTCTGACCATTCTCCAGTCCTGAGACATACTCTACAGAGACGAGGCTAATCATGTCACTAGCCCTTTTAAAAGCCTTTAATGAGAACTACTATATTCCTGCACACTGCCAGCTAGTTAAACCATTCTATTGATTAAAATAAAATAATGTAGTCTTTTCCTGATACACATACACGTATAAAAATAAGCTGAGTCATTGGTTTTGATCAACATATAAAGTATTCTAGAATACTAAGTTTCTGGATATTTGTTGATGATTAGTTGCTTTAAAAATAGATAATTAACGTAAAGTAAATATACATACCCCTACACACACATAAAAATAAGTTGCTATTAAGTAGATTTTTAAGAACCTGTTTTTTTCTTTTTCTGGAAGATATTTCTACATAAAAGTGAATTTTTCCCCATAAGGAATATTTAAATAAATCGGTATAAATTTCTTTTGGATTTGTGGAATTAAGTATGGAAACACATGTGAGAATTACAGAAATGAATTGACAAGGTGTTGAAATTCAATGAATAAAAGAAACAATCATCAGATAACAAAGGGAGACTAAGATATATTGATACAATGCATGTAACTTTATAAACAGTGAATGTATACTATGGTATATTTAATATTAACTTGCAGAGTATTATATTAATACTAACCTCATATTCAGAACTTCACTAAAAATCATGTACATTAATATTTTAAAACTCAGATAAACCTTTTATTTATCCTTTATAGCAGTACTAGAAATATTCGACATAGCATAGTAGCTTTAATAATGTCTGAGACAAAAAACAATTGCGTTAAAATACCTTTTAAATGTAAGTTCAGTTTAAGAGAATTCCCTTGTGGTGCTGTACTTCAGCCTAAAATGGCACAAAAGTATTTTAAATTCAATTGTTTGAAATTTATACTTCATGACAGTGTTGAAATTATTCTGTTGCTGTCAGCATTTGAGGTTATCTGTTCATGCTGAATAAGCGCCTAGGAAATCATCATGCGGTGGCCTTTGCTTGGCAAATTTTATATGACGATTTTATAGCTGAGACATACACTGGAGGGACATTATGTGGTCACATGATATTTCTTGTCCTCTATAATATAAAGTTGCAATATCAACTCATAACTAAAACTAAACATTAAGGAGAGAAAAAAATGATGTAAGAGTTACTCAACACTAACCAAGTGTCAAAAGTTAAAGTCAAAGTTTAGCATAAGTTAGGCTGGAAAGTAAAACTCGTGCCAATCCAAAATAGGGAGGGAGGTCTTGAGAAGGGGTGGGTAGGTTTAAGGGAGGTGCTGACCTGGGCCACGGCCAAGTTCCCCAGCCCTCAAAAGTCCAAGGACTGTATCTCCAGCAGTTTCGTGAGACTCAGCCCACAGATTGTGGGAGCAGAGGGTCAGATAGGCAGAGGAGGGCAAAGGGGGAAAAAATGGGACAAATATAATAGAATAACAGAAAAAAAATGATTTAATACAAGGCACTGAGTGGGAAAAGTAGTAATCTGCAACTTCCAATACACATAATCAAAGATGGTCCTGAAGTCCCTGACAGTGTCAGTGTCAAAGTTTGCCTAGTCTCAGCTCCTCTCGCCCTTGTAATTCCTTCTATGAGAACCAACAGGTGGAAAGAGCTTGGAAAGATGGAGTAAAGAAAACCTGGGACGCCCGAGCATCCAAGAGGCCTGCTTCGCCAAGGAAGACAAAAAATTAGTACGGAGGACAAACTAGCTAAAAATACTATGGCAGTGACACGCTGAAGTTTCTTTTTAATTATGCAGTTGATTTAAAAAGGCCTTCTTGCTTTTCTTAATGTGATTATATTTATATAAAACGCTATTCTGAACACAATCTTTGATGAAAGCATAACTTCAAGTTATGTCATATAATAAATATCTGCATATAATTATATAGTTATTAATTTAATGGGTTCTCTTACAAATTTTTAAAATCTTAGGTTGGCTTTTCTCTGACACACAGAATGATAATGTGTACTCAGAAAAATGCAAACTTTTAATTTTACCTTCTCAAAACAACTAATAAAACCAAGATTTTCATGTCAAGTGATTTTCATTTATCTGCATCTCTAGATTATTCAGGTCAATGCTTCCCAGTTGGAGAGAATCAAACTTCTTACTTTCATATTTAAAAATGCTCAAATTCATTTGCTTATAAATTTTCTGCTTCTATGAACAATCTGCAATGTGTGAGAAGAGTTTAAAATGAAAAAAAAAATCTACCATCCTAGTAGCGAGAAAGAAAAGTTAATTAGTTTTCTGTTTTACTACCCTCTAGTTTCAGAGGATATTTGTGTCATAGGTTAGTGTGTTTTTAATTTTTTTATCAACTGATTACAGAGGGAGGGAGGAAGGGAGGGATGAAGGGGGAGAGAGATAGAGGGAGGAAATGAGGAACAGAGGGAATGGGAAGGGAGGCAAGGCCGAAGGCAGAGAGAGGCAGACAGACAGACAGAGAAAAAGACAGAGAGACAGAGAGAGAGAAACACTGACTTGTTGTTCCACTTATTTATGCATTCATTGGTTGATTCTGCAATGTGCCCTGACCAGGGAATGAACCAGAAACTCCGGTATATCAGGATGACATCCTAACCTACTGAGGTACCAGGGCCAAGTCCCTGGTGTGTTTTTTACTATTAAATACTGCTGTAAAAGTCTGTTATGGGCAGATATTCTTAACATGCCGAAAAGAAAAAATGTAAGTTTTGCTGATAAGTAACAAAGGTAAAGATATAAATCTGTCACTACGTTAAAAGAACACCTTCCTTCCAAAAACTGGAAAATAATGAGTCTCTTTATCACTACTAAATGAAAAACAAAAATGAACTAAAAGATAGCAATTAATAAATATAAAAGTAAAATCAATTATAAATACAATGTGAAAACATTAAGAATTTATCCATAATACCAACTAAACCAATTAAACACCTAGTAATAAGCTAATCAAAAAGGTAAGACCTAGATGAAGAAAAGTTAGTCCTACAAGACTGCAAATTTTTATGTGTTTGCATATTTCATGATTTAGAGAGGTTTTCTCCTATAATACATGTTTTTTATGAATGATTAAATAAAACACATGCATATAAAGATATAAAATTAATTTTAAGATTAACAACATTATAGCTTAGTTGTCTTACTTCTGGAACAAATTCTAATGAAAAACATACAACCCATGCCAATCACATAAAACTGAAGATCATAAATTGTTCTCAGTTCTCAAAGGTCTACCCAGATCCTTCCATTGGAATTAATCTCTTTGTCAGTAATTCTATTATTTAATTTCTTTAGCACATTATAACACCTATACAGTGTATATAAGTTTAAGTTCTAACACAGTACCTTGCATAGAGTAAGTACTCAATAATTGTGGAATTCAAGGATAATCCTTTTTGCAAAGTAGTGCAGTGCATTGAGTGTTGAGGCACTACAGTATATTGATGATCTTTTCACTTTAAAAAATAACAAAACACTATGACTCCAACTGGTGAAGTCTAAATTTTGTGACTTCTACCTGTGCCCATAACTACAGCATCTTCAGTAGATGCTGGACGCAGCATTAAGTTGTGGCTTTTGGCTAAGGGTTACTGAATCTTCCCTGACCATACGAACGTACAATAACTTCTGGCTGAAGAGTTAAGATCAAGGCCTAAGAATCACACATTGTCTTCCTCTCACTAGCAGTATGATCGTCGGTATTTTACTTAACTTCTTTGTGTATTTGGGTCTGCGTGTAAAGTGAGGACAAAGGTGACACCTCCCATACCGCTATTCGGAAGCTGAGAGGAGCTAAGGAACATAAAGCTGCCAATACAGTGCCAGAGCGCAGAAGATGCGAAATGCCAGCCAGTTCGTCTGTATCAGAGCTTTGAGTAGGTCACAGCGCTCGTTCCATATCCCCAAGCTTCACTTCAACTGTCTTCAGTGAGCACCAAGCCTGCTGTTGTCTGAACAACTTTGTTCACCGAAGGCTGAGCCCATCCTTCCCCTTGTCTCAACCCGGAATGCACATCAGAGTCATTTGGGAAGCCTTTGAAAAGAGCCAGTGCCCACAAATTGCCCTACCACCCCAGCCCAGACACTGGTTTCATTATTTTAGGGGATGGCCCAGACATCCATATTTGTTAAAAGGTCTCCGGGTAGTTTTAACATGAAGACAGTGGTAAGAATTTTATCTAGACCAAGCTCAGGCCTGACTCTACCCCTAAAGATTCCTTATCATTTCGTAGTCAGCCGCGGAGACGCTTTTGTGGGTGCTATCTAGGCAATCTCCATTTAGGAAAAGTAGATAAAAATAATCTAAGAG